>JAHWXV010400084.1:0-15994 GCA_024586415.1 Phrixothrix hirtus | reverse complement strand
TATATATATATATATATATATATATATATATATATATATATATATATATATATAACCGCAAGCATCAGGATTTTTCATCAAAAATAAAATATAAAGGAAATATTTTAAAATGGCTGATTATTTTCGATTGCTCAATAATGAGAATTATAAAGGCGAATACTAATTTATAATTTAGTAGGATTAACTGGAATATTTAATTAAATACCAGAACTAATTTATAGTAATTCATTTTTTTAATAATTGGAAACAAATATAAAAAATTTTTGTAATTTATTTTCAAGATAGATGCAGGAAAATCATTTTAGAATTAATGTACAATTACAACGTATTTAAGTCTTAGAAATAATGAATAGTAGCAGAATTTCATGTAACCTTCTGCTACTGGCGTCACATGCAATGGAGTTAAAAATAAAGAAGCATGCCACAATCATTCTTCAGATTATACTCCCCAAAATGTAGCTAAGTGTCAATTTGTTAAAGCAACACTACTAGTTACTTTATCTCAAATCATGTTAAGAATTTTCAAATATTGGACTGCAAGAATTTGAGATTTCAACACATGAATTGTACTCCTGGTTATCAAAGTCTGACTATTACTTTTTTCAAAATTATAAAAAGAACTATGAGGGACACATTGTTGAACAATTTAGAGATAATGGTAGTAATAAAACAGCTTTTGAAAATCTGGTTTTGATTAGAACTTTTCATGCCCCTCCTATTGGATTAGTTAAACATAAATATTCTAACAGCTCTTAAATTATAAAATGCATACGTAAAGATTGGCAAAGAACTTTATTACAAGGTCGCCTAATTTAAGTGCCATTTAATGATGTTAATGTCATATCTACATTGAACAAGGAGGGCATAAAACGGGAGGCACCGTCATCATTGACATTCTCAGAGCACATCATCGGCAATCGATTTTGAAAATACAAGTTAAGAGATAAATTGCAAGATTTAAAGGTATATAGTTATTGTCTAACTCAATCCGCTTGTAGCTTGGTGAACATTAGCAAAGACATCAAAGCTAGCTGCTGCGCTTTACGTCAATTTATCAGTATTTTCTATTTAATGATCAAGTAAAGGGGAAAATAACTTTAATAGATCACAATTCACCGAAACTAAAATAAACTGTGATTTTTGTAAGTTCAAAATGAGCAGTCCAGCCAAGCGGTTGGAAAACAATCAAGGAACGCACTCACTTCTATGTTCCCATAGATTAATTCACAAATCACACTAAAGCAAGCCTCAACTTTGAAATTTTTGAATTATTGTGGTAGCCAATCTTTAAGGATTGGTGAGTGAAAGCTGAGGAGACCAATTACTACCCTAGAGCGATCCCTCATTTTTACCCCGTCGATTCCTGAAGTTTAGCTAGCACAGTAATTTAAAAATTTTAAAGATGGAGGTTACGGTTGTTTTAATGTGATTTTTGAATTCCATCCTAAATATGGAATGAATTCTTGAGTTATAAACTGCATTATATTTTTAAGTCATCATAAAACGGTTTTTTCGTAGTTTTTAAGATTGTTATTTGAACCAGACTGTTGGTTACTTGCCCTGCTTTAGGGTTGTCAAATTAATAATTTATTTATTGTAGGCACGAGCGTAGATTTTATCAGTTTCGCCCAAATAAGGAAAACTGCTTTCTAGTTATTTATGAACTTACCTATTATGACATCGTAAATTCTATTTTATCAGGTAAATTTGTCGTGATTCAAATTACTTTAACGCTATATTTAATAAACAAAATCAAACTTGGTTTAATACTTATACTGTGTAAACATTTAAATAAAAACAATTCATATGCACACAAATAAATTTCGAAAAGTATAAAATGTATAAATTAAATTACTAATGCTACGTTAATTTTAACACTTATTCGAATTTGTAACAGAAATTCTTTGTCAAGATTTATTTACTAATGACTGCCCAAATTTACGTTTATAAACAAAGGAATTCCTATTCAAGAAACTTCATTCTTAATAATACTCGCAAACTAAGCACATCATGTTTAGTTAAGGTCACATCTAATTACTATACTAGTGGTTTAAAATTGTTTGTAAATAAAGGGAGTTAAAAGTTTTTTTTAAATTTATCCTGATTGTACTTTGTAAATAAAGGGAGTTAAAAGTTTTTTTTAATTTATCTTGATTATAGTTTTATTTTCTTCGAGATTTTGATTATATAATAACTGTCGGTTTTTGTGTAATTCTTATTTGAAATTAAATCTTCCTCGGGTGATTACTTATTAAATTTGTACTCTCATTGATCTTAGATCAACTTGTGAACTGGATATCTGCGAATATTTTGTGATAATTCGTAATATGTACTTGTTACTATTTTCATTAATGAACTAAACCTTATTGTTAAATGTTACCTTTCGCATTTTTGCATTAGAGATGCTGGGTCACTTAACACTTTGCACTTGGTCATTTAACTAACATGACTTGAAGCAATTAAGCGTTCGACTAATTTTCACGAAAAAAAACCGTTTTTAGCTCCGCAGACCTTTTTATCAAATTTTCATGTACTACCTTTCTGAAGTTGATCAATCTTCTTTACATATTTTAAGTTTTTGCCTTGTAATTTCTGTTGCTATTTCTATGAATCTCGGCAAATTTCAATTTTTAAAAACTTCGCCCTTTTCGTTCTACACAGGAAGTATCAGGGTTTAAATATATTGTTTTTGGAACTTATCTAACTATTATATGAGTTACTTATTATTTAAATAAACTTATTACGCAAGTGAATCATGACTTTTAGATTTAGCTTGTGTTTTTCTCGCTAACATTTTAATTTTAAATTAATTTAATTTTAAGTTAATTGACTTAAGAGGTATTGAATTGAATTGAATTTAATTACTTATAATTATAAAAATAGGTCAGAATCTAACGAAATTAACTAGAAATGTGTGATACTCATCAACAGCTTTATTTGTCGCCCGTGTGAAATTTACCACTCAAGTTAATTTTTTTTGGTTCCTACTTTGAATGTTTAAATGTTTTCCCAATTATTACCTATTTACAGACTATTTAAAATTACAATAAAATATAATATTCGCCAAAATTTGTTAGAAGAAAAATTAAATACCCTACTTTCCGTTTTTCGGAATATTTAAAATAAGGTCATGGAACTTCGCCAATTCCGTTTCCACTGAACAATTTCCATTTATTGATTCACTTCAAGGTAGTTTTGTCGAATCTAATGTTAACTTTTAATTACGCACATAAAGACAATTAAAAATAGAATAATCAATACAAAAAGCAGTAACGTAAAGAATAATTTATCTGATGAAAAGTTTCAAAGTTTCCAATTCTTTTATCTCGAGTCGTATTACTTACTCTTTATTGATGTTAGTTGAGATAGTTTGTAATACCATTTTATGTTTTTATTTAGATGGATTTATTGGGAATTTCCCAATATTTTAGCAAAATAAAAATCAATATCCGCACAAATAATTGTATGACTACTCATTCCAAATTTATCAAGCATTGATGTTTCTCTTTTTAATCAAACAATGTTAAAATCATTGCAAAGGTCAATGACCTATTAGATAGAATATTTTGTAACTTACTTAACTATTCATTTATCCTACTTTATCATATTAAATGATTTAACTTATTCTATACTATTAAAAGCATTTAAAAGTTGTTGATGCCATCAATAATCAAAATTATAATTCATATCAACATGCCTAAGAATTAAATAAAATTTTGTATACAATTCTTAAGATATCGATAACGTGTTTTAACCAAACATAAATTTAATCTTCACCCTTTAGATTACTAAGCAGCGGCAGATTTGTTAAAAGCAAGAGATGGACAGGTAATATAAATTTACGTGACCATCACCATAGACAGTACAATTTAAAGTAGCGGAAAATTCAGCAAACTTCCCGCAAAGACATGTAAAGTAACAAATAAGACCTGAAACCCGCAAAAAGACACATACATATAAATTTAAAACGGCCTACATGAGAATCGAGAAACGAGCTTTAGTTCAAAGACATTGGCTGAAATTCAAATAACCAACAACCTCATTGGACAATGAGAATTCCCGAAAGTTATATAAATACAAACTCAAGTAAAAACCCGGTCTTTTCCTGATCTACCATAAAGGTTTATAGTGCATAGATCAATAAACGAGTTCATTAAGTAAAGTCCCTGCAAATACATTTCAGTAAAATAATTACAATAGAATCACCACGAGTTGGGGAGTTCGTTCAAGTACGTAATTCAAAGAAATTAATAAAACTACACCGAGTGTTGTAATAAATTCAGAGTGGACATCCGAATCACCTGACAAAATCAGCGAGAAGACAATGAAAAGGTTAGTTCTCGAATACTTATCATTTGTCGCGAACGCAAACCGCGATATTTATTTAGTAAACCAGTTAAGTTTAAAGGATATTCATTTGAAATTTATTTAGGAATAGAAACATAATTAAGTTTGCTTAAACAAAAGTCGTAAATATTTATTTTCATTACAAAAGGTAGAAAACCTTTATTTAAGCTACACATGAATAACTTAATTCATAGTAGGGTGTGTTATCAAAATTAATTCAATATTTATAAAATTTATAGAAATTGATCGCGTCGATAATAACTTAATATTTTAAACCAAATTTAACATTAATTTTATTTATTGCTTTTATTTTTCTTTGTTGTATAATTAGCTTTCAAATTATTACCTAATTTAAATCAATTCATTTTTAAATTGTCATTATCGTATTTGTCAGAGAAAGACAAAAGAGTTGTAAGTACCTAAATTAAGCCTTTAGGTAAAAGCCAGAAGTGTCAATGAATCTCAAACCAACGAGAACATAGTTACCGAATACTGTTATTGCGTGGCCGTTGCCCCCTATAAAAACGCTTTTCTGACCTAAGATTGACAGTAAATCAATTAAATAAGGCACGACTACGCAATAAAGTCCAGAGCTATTGTGAGAAAACGTCACGATAATGTTCTTATTTTTAAAATCAGCGCGGTAGGCAAGCCGTCGAAAAATAAAAACTGAAACTTCAGTATTAATTGTTGAAGTATTACATCAATGCAAGAAAGAATTAATAAAAACAATATCACTAAATCCACGCTACGATAGCAAGCACAATTTGGTTAAAATGGGTCTTAGAAATGAGATGGTCCCAAACCTTCTTAAAGATGTTTTAACGGAACAAATACTTGTCCCCATAAAGGCTTTCTATTTTAATGGCAAGACGTCATAGTTCATAGTCTAGATTAAAATAAATTTTGTTATAGAAGTTCTAGTTACATTTTCGCGTAACTTATGGTGGTATTTTACATTGTTGTCAGCAACTTGATTACGAGCTTTGTCTTTTTCTTGATTTGTAGCTGAGGCTTGAGGATGCGCAAATTTCCTTAGTAGACTCTAAATTGAACTATAATAGTTCGAAACGACCGCATTGTTAGCAATATTTTACAGCGTTGCCAAGCTTTATTATATATTTTGACAGATGATTTTGTGGTTTATGGGTTCAGAACTATAACCTAATGCTTGAATGTCGAATTTATGTGAAAACATTATGGCAATACTTGTATTACCATGACATTATTATGGGTAATGAGTTATTGTATATGCTAAATAAATATGTATTTAGGAATTTATTTTAATTGATAAACTTACAGAAGCTATTAAGACTAACAATATACCGGTTGCCTCAAACGTATGGAATATGCTATATGACTCAGTAAATATCGATTATACGGAAAAATGTTTCTAATAAAAGTTGTGTGTGATGGTATGTGTGTGTGTGTGTGTGTGTGTGTGGGTTTGTGCGTGTGTGTGTGTGTGTGGGTTTGTCCGTGTGTGTGTTTGTGCGTGTGTGTGTATGTGTGTGTGTCTGTGTGTATGTCTGTGTGTATGTCTGTGTGTATCTGTGTGTGTGTGTGTGTGTGTCTGTGTGTGTGTGTGTCTGTGTGTGTGTGTGTGTGGGTGGGTGGGTGAGCGCGAGCGTGTGTGCGTGCGTGCGTGCGTTCGTGCGAGCGTGCATGAGTGCGTTCGTGCGAGCATGCGTGCGTGCGTTCGTGCGAGCGTGCGTGAGTGCGTGCATGTGTATCTGTGAACACGATAACTCAAAAACCAAAAGTCCTAGAAAAACAAAATTTTAGATTTCAGTTTCTATTCATCATCGCACGCGATCGCAACGATTTCACTAAAATCGGAAAACCGAAAAACCACTTTACTCTTGTCATTTTTTAGTTTTATGCGATTTTTTCGAAGTCGGCTATAACGATATTTTTAAAATTACTATATCTCTTAGAAATTTAATAACCCTTCATATAATCTAGGCGATTTTTCACTAAATATTTCGTAAGTCGAATAACCGCAAGTACTTTCGCCGTTAAGTCTAAATAAAATAACTATGAAAATTTATATTTAAGGTCACAATCACCTTAGTCAGATACATCAAGAATTTGGTTAAAATCGAATAACCGGAAGTAATATCTTATTTCTGTCATTTTTAGATATATTACGAATGTTTCGATTTTCGAGATTATCTCGAAATCGGGTATAACGATTTTTTCAAAATTTATTGTATTTCTTAAGCATTTGAATTGTTTTTATATAATCTGTGTGGTCACTCAGAAAATTTTCTGTAAATCTAGTAACCGGAAGTACTTTCACTGTTAACTCTGAATATAATAACTATGAAACTAATAACCCTAACTAAATGGAAATGTATATTTGAGGTTACAATCGCCCTTTTCTTCAAAATCTAAAATTTGGTTAAAATCGAACAACCAGAAGTACCACTTTATTTCAGTCATTTTTAGATATTTTCCGAATTCTTCATTTTTATGGTTTTCTTGAAAACGGCTTTAACGATTTCTTTTAAATTTAATTTAAATTCATTTAAATTATTAGCTACTTAATTTAGTTTTATATTAACCAAGGAATTTCTCTAATAAATTTTTGAAAATTGAGTAACCGGAAGTACTTAGATAATTAGTTGTGAAAAGCGTATCTAAAAAAGTAATCATTATATGAAAATCAAAAACTATATTTATGTTTTATATCTTCTGTACATGAAATAACAAGAATTTAGTTAATATCTAATGATCGGAAGTGCCACTGTATTCATGCGATTTTTAATTTTTTTGCGATTTTCTCGAAAACGCTTTTAACAGTTTCTTTGAAACTTGCTACGGGGTTCTTATATCCTTGATATCTTTTTACGTGAACTTAGAGGTTTTCTTGAAAAACTGAGTTGAAGCGAGTTATCAAAGAAAATTTCTGGAGTTAAGCAGGGTTTTACGTGTCCAGTATCTTGGATGGGTGACCTTTAGAATTATCGTTCCCAAAATAAACGTAAATAATATTTTAATTATTTGTGAATGTTTGCATATTTGTATATCTATGTACGTAATAGAAAGTCGTGTGTTGTCTCACACCAGATTTTTTTAAACAAAATATCTCTACAGCCTACGTATTAGATTGAAATGTTTGTTCTATTTTCAACGATATAAAATATTAATACCCATACATAAGAAAATTTTTGAGAAAACCGCGAAAAATTGCTTGTATATCTATTTCAGCAATATTGAAAAATCTAGCCGCCCATTGCCGAATTGTAAATTATTTGAGTGCAAAGAAGGCCTTTGTCAGCGACTTCAGTTTATTTAGGTAATATAATTTAAAATGGACTAGTTGTCGAAAAAGTGTACACAGAAGTTTGTGAATTGTTCAGCAATTTGTACCCCGAAAACAATTTTCCCAGTTATGCAAATTTGAAGATACAGGATCCGAAAAAAAGTTATCAAAAATGGATGGACCCACAGTGACTAATAATGAAGAACGTAAAAATGTGATGTTAGGTTTCGTGGCAAATCCACAGCGCACAGAATTTTAAAGTAAAAGAAGTGGCATTCATACAAACAGTTCAAGAATTACTGGAAGATGATTTGGATCGACAAATGGAATTTTGCGAAGAACTAACATGTCGATTCGAAGACGATGCGAATTTTCACAAATGTATTTGCTTTACTGATGAGGCAACTTTTTGCTTCAATGGATCTGTTAACAAGCAAAATACATGCTACTGAACTTCAAAAAGATATGCGCAATACCCGAAGAAAGTCGATGTTTAGGCTGGAATTATTGAAACCCAAAGACTGGGACCTTATTTTTTTAAAGGGAGTAACGGCCCGTATTTACCTAGACTTCTTACACTTTGAGTTAGTTTCTGCATAAGCAAAATTAGCAAACGAAGTTGGTCCGGATATACCCCACAACCGAATATTGCTGATGAAGCCCCTCCTCACTTTGGACTTAACGTTCGCCAGTTTCTTAACGTCAGTTTTTTGATTGGTGGATAGGTCGAAGAGGTGCAATAGAATATCCACCTCGCTGGCCAGATCTAATGCTTCTAGATTTCTTCCTTTGGGACTACATCAGAAGCAAAGTTTATGTAGACAGGCCGGTATACATTGAAAACTTAAAAGTTCGTATCCGAACAGAAATGATTCGTAATGCGGTTGATGGATTTGAACGACGAATATATCACTGTCAAGTTGTGAATGGCGCACATTTTCAAGTCTATTATAACTTTCATCTAACAATATAAATTTCTCTACTGTTTAATTTTTTATTTTAAATTTTAGATAAATTTAATTTGTACAAATCGGTACTGGGTGGCTAGATTTTCAAGTATTTCTGAAATACACCTGCAAGCAATTTTACGCAGTTTGTAACGATTTAAATTCTATTGTTAACATTTATTCAGCTTATTTACTTTTAAAAGTAACTTATATCGTTATTTATCCGATATAAGGTTCGTTTAATTATGTTAGTTAAGGAATTCTATTAAACGAATTTCATTTTTAATTTGTTTGGGTACCGCTGACTTCATTCGCATCTTTTGTCGCTGCACTCTTAAATGTTGAGAGGCGCGAATCGTAGTAGACCTCGTGTTGTCTCGGGCATTGTTATATGAGCAACGAGTCCATTAAGTTCTTATGTTTGTGAATTTTGGACACCTGTATTGCGCACGCGGTAAGTTATAGGGCGAATGACCCCTTGCAGATAATTTGCTTAATTGTTCTTTCTTATTTTGTGTAGTGTTTTGGGTACGGGGCATATTTTGTCTCGAACGTCGTTTCTTTGGACGTATTGTTTTGAGAATAATGATTCCCGCAAAACAGGATCTCTTTCATTGTAAATTACAACGGAATAAGAGCCCGTTAGAGCCCATAGGAGGCGACCTGCGTCGGCTTATGTAATCCACCGTCTATTGTTAAATGTTTAGATTTGGTTCCACTGTAACTAATTTTCGTTGGTGATTGGTGTTTATAGTGCAACTGTATGAAGGTCAAAAAGTCAGTAGTTGCACTATTTAATCATCAGCCGGCTTCCGAATCCGTTTGGCGTACACTTGCGACCCAGGGACTACTTGGAGGTTGTCACTACGTTTGCCAAGAGTTCCGACCCCAGCTTTACCGACTCGGAGTCCCGCTTATTCTGTAGTAGTCGCATAATATCTTGTTGCGGAAGGTCAGTGACGAAATCTTTATTTTACTTTGTGCCATATACAGTGTATACTTCTTTTTATATTTACAAACCTATTTTTGGACTATTTATTTGGTTTCATACGATGTAAATTATTTAAAACTCATTTATGCTAGTAATACGTAAATTTGTGCTTTAGTAATGTAAAATTGAATTTGATAGGAATTAAGCGTTTGGGGTAAAGAAAGTTGTACTTAAGTAATAAGTCAAGAGTTTCTTTATAGATTTTGGTTAGTTTAATAAAAAATTGGAATATTTGTGAAAGTAATTCTTTTGTTCGGTTTACAATTTTGGTTACTTTTAGTGAATTAATTAACTTTTCATATTCTATTATTGGGGGTTGCATTAATTCGATTTGTTTCAACTAATTTAAATTAGGTAACTTTATTTTACCCAGTGTCAATTTTAACTACGATTATCTATAGAAAGAAATACTTATTTAATTACTTTCAAATATTCTGAAAACATTGTTCTTATTGTAAGAAATATCCGAGGCCTTTGTAAGTTATTTTATTGTATCGTCATATCTGGCAATAAACACACATTCGACTCGTTTTTGAATACGTTATAGTAATTTTAAAAACATTTTTGGAAGCACGCCGAAAATTTCTTTCTCATTTGTTTAATTAATACATTATTGAGGTCAGTTAAATTTTGATGTTATTGTATGCAACAATTTATCGTAAGATTTATTATCGTCAGATTTACTTGTCAAAATTGTGTACTCTAATATGGTTAAATTAATTACAATAAAACAATTTATCTATAATTATGTTGTCTCCCTTTATCCTCATACAGATGACGTTTTGGTTATAAATTTACTAGGAAAAGTACAATACTTTCGCTGTTTGAGTCACTTTTTCTGTCTTTAGACGATTAAATAAATTATTTTAGTCGAGATAGTAATTAGTATCTTTTTATTAATTAATAGAAACAATGTGGCGCATTTTTGGATTTAGTTAGCTAATTGTGAGACGAATTGGTTATAATCAATCATTGTATAAATTTTATTACTTAGGTTACTTTATTTCGAAAAGTAAGTTTAGGGTTCTCTACGTGAGCTTAACTTAAACTTCCTGAAGTCATTTGGGTTGTTGATACCTTTTAGAATAGAGGCGTTCCAAGGATTGTACTCATCGTTGACTCTCCTATCTCCACCGTTACGAAACCTGTCATAGCCGGACAACCCTTATTTCTATTACGTCATATTGGTAAGTGTTACACGCACCCGTTTAGACGTGCCATCCTCAGTAAATTATTTTCAATCTATCAACGTGGTAAGTTTTCCCAAAAATTTCTTTATGTGGGGGTGTTAATATTTTATATCGTTGAACAGAGAGTAAATGTCTCGACCCAATACGTACGCTGTAGGGTGTCTTGTCATTTAAAAGAATTGAAGTGTTTTCTGCTGCGCTTCTGTTTTAAAAAATAATTATAACTACGTATTGCTAGGTGATATTTACCAAACAACTTTTATTTGAAACATTTTTCCATATAATGGATATATAGGATATATAGAAATATATAGGATATTCCATACTTTTGAGACACCCGGTATAATGTAATAAGAAGTAAAGTCGAACGCAAAAGTAATGTCCCTTAAGACCGAGTCGGATGATTTACTTTATTTGTACGTCGCTAGACTAATTAATTAATAAATTAATCTTTATTGTCAACAGATCATTATAAATAAATCCAAAAGGACAATATAAATATAAATATAACATAAGTGTATAATATATAGCATTTTCTTGTTACTAGAATGTACAATAAATGCGTATTAATATAGATACTTAAATTGTTAACTATATGTGTTATTTTAGTTTTAAACAATGGTATATATTATAAGTGTCGTTCTTACATAAATCATTATGTTGTCGACAAATTCGAGACAAGGTTGAATTAGCGCCATAATTGGTTCCGTCAAATATGACATGGAGTGATGGATAACATCTTAAACCAGGCTTAGGCATATTTCATTTTATAAATTCTAACAATTGTGGGCAGTTGTAATAATTATTAATGATTTCATATAACATTAAAAAGTCATTGATTATTCTTCTAGTTTTTAAAGATTGCATGGTACTGTTCCTCAGGTCACAATACTTTTATGAGGTAACGTGTTTTACAGTAGAGTGCTAATTAATATAATAGCTTGATCTTTACTTTACTAAGTTTAGGTGTGCAGTAAATAAAGTGCTAGTCGCTACTCATTTACACCCTTAAAATTTGATCTACTGTTGACGAACCTCTAATAATTTTTACAATGTACTTTAAAAGTCCAATTTTATTTTAAAGTAATTCGTGTAACTTACTTTATTTTTGAAAATAATTTAATCTTTTAGATGGATACCTGTATGTCGGGTAAGTTTACAAGAATTCACAATAAATATTTTGTGGTTCTCGCAAAATGAATTTTATTATCAATAGAGATGCAATTGTAGTAAATTAGTAATCAACATGAAACTTAAGAACTAAAGTTTATATTTTAAGCCCTAAGAGATAATTAAATAATTAGGTTTATTTCAAGTTCTACTAATACAATAGTCAATATTTTTGAAAACAAAAAAATTCTCAGATAGATGAACGTCTAATTTATGGCAGGTCGTTTTCCAAAACCCTAATAAAAGACTAGTCAATCTAAGTTGGGATAACGTTCATACACCTTTTTTAAATGAACTTCTTATTTACAAATACATTAGCTAACCCAGTGAACGCTTTATTTAAATTGTTTATAAATTTCAATAAAGCTTAATTTAGTTCACCGTGTTAATCTATATTTAGAACATTAAACAGGTGCTAACCTGGTTTAAAGGATCTTCGGTTTTCTTACCACTGAAGTCGATTCCTTCGTAGACCATTTGATGTTTGAATTGTATCTAGACTAGTTACAATTCAAATGCAGGATCGAATTTTAATTAGATTTTCGATAGACTGGCCATCTTGGAAGGAATTCTAATATACATCCTTAGGCGGTTCTTGCTTTACTTGTAACTGGCCATTTGATGAACAGTGAATGTATCTTAGCATGCACCGGCTTAGAGATACGCAGCTCCTGCACTCACGCGATGTTTGGTACAAGGCATCGAAAATTGTTCTATGTCGGGCTTATATCGATGTTGGTGTTTAGTTAACTTTCACATATCGGGAGTGTTTGACCCTTTCCTTGCGGTTAATTGCCGTTTTTTTGAAAACTGCTCTCATAAACCTTTTTAAATGGTAACGGCTTCTGTTTCATGTATTTATGGCGATACCCTGATTTACAAGAGGTTTACCCTTAACTTTCAAGCTGCGTGTTTATAGCACTTTGGAAAGGTTCCTGTAATAAATTTTTATATTGTGTGAACCCTTCGGTATATATAAAATTATTTATTTAATATTAAATCATAATTTTGAAACTATTGAATTACTTTGGAAAGGTTTTCTGTAATTATTTTAATTTACATAAGCCTTTCCATGTTCATAAAATTAATTGCTTATAATTAGAGTATTATTTTGTGAACAGTACAAAATTCTAATTTATTGTTATAGTTTTTCAATTTTATAAGAATGTGTATCATAATATGGACACCATATTTGGAAGTATATTCCAATATAGGTCGAACCAAAGCTAATTAAGAGTCTACCGAGTTAGGATCAACAAAATCTTTGGAACAACGCGTACTAAAACCTAACGGCCGACATGCTCTACAAATAATATCATTAATATGACTAGTGAAAAACAATTGATCATCAAACAATACTCCCAAGTCATAGATCTCATTTATACTATCAAAAACAGTAGTATTTAGAACATTATCATATAATGTTTTAGACTTATTTTTAGTAAATCGCATAACTTTACACTTTTCAACATTAAGATGAAGATCATTTTCACTGCATCAATTTTCTAGATGTTTTAGGTCACTTTGAAGGTGTTCACAATCATTATTGTCTTTTACTATTTTATATGTATAATTTGAGATCATCAGCGTATAATAAGACATGGAACTGTTGAATATAAAAAGTTGCATCGTTAATAAATAGTAAGAGTAAAATAGGAACTAAGTGACTACCTTGGGGAACTCCCGCAGTTGCATTAATAATTTTCGATTTAAAGTTGCATATTTTAACATATTGTGTTCTGTATCTGACATATGATTCGAGCCACTGAAGTAAGAACCCACAAATTTCAATGCACTTCAGTTGTTTATTAATAGATCATAATTTACATTGTCAAAAGGTTTCTGATAATCAATATAAATCACATCAATTTGATTACACTTTTCAAAACAATCAATAAGGTATTCCATATATATTGTTAGATTAGTTAATGTTGATCTGCCTTTATAAAAACCATACCATAAATGAAAGCTGAAATAAATAATTCCATCACTTCAGGAATAGCTGCTTGAATACAAATAGGGCGGTAGTTTTCTACTCGACTTCGGTAACCTTTCTTATATACTGAAGTTACTTTAGATAATTTCCATATTTCAAGAATAACACCTTAATCTAATGATGCTTGAAATAAAATGCGTAAGGGTTGAGCTAATGTTACACTATATTTTTTTAGGAACTATGGTGGGATATCATCTGCACCGCTACCTTTTGTAACCTTCAAATCATTTAATCTTACCATTACTTTAAATGTGTCGAATATGTAAGAATTAACACTATGTGATGCAGAACATTACTTTTGCGTTCAACTCTACATACAATAATTTATAGTACAGATAAGTCAGCTTTACTGCAATATTTTAAAAGCAACCTATAACGGAACGAAACGCGCTTTATGCCACAAAAGGTTGTCTAAATGCCGATTGCCCTGTATTAGCTAACAGCTCCTGCTGCCGTAGTGGAGGAATGGGCGGTTTTACGTTCACGATGATAGTAATTAGGTTAAAATTCAGGAACGGCTTGCAAGAGTCTAAAATCGGGAAAAAGTCGTAATATTTGGGCGCCACCTTACCTAAATATCTTAACAGTTGCATTTTTCCAGAAATGAGAGGGTAAAGAATTTTATTTCAAACCAAAAGGTTATAATTTTACCATCGCGTACTTACTATTTAATACTTAGCGTAAGCCACTAGATAGGTGCTTCTAATGCAGTTCTGGTTAGACTCACAACTTATAAATATTTTACTTACTTATATCTAATGTTTCCCTGTAAGAAAATTATAGTTCCTACGTCTATGGGAGGTTTATAACTGTAAAATAATAAAAACGTCTGCACTAATCACTAATAACACTTATAATAACCCAAAGAGGAATAACATGTGACAAACAATTAAAGAATATTTGAACATTTGTTTACCTAAAACTAAAATAATGTGCAAAGGGGCCCCTTTTTAATTCCTATATTTACTCCAAAACTAACGATAACAAGTGGCCCCGTCTAATCGTGAGATTAATTTAAATATTTCAATTAAATATACTTTTGTTCATTACTTGAAGTTGACTTAAACGTGAATAAAATTGTCTATCCGTTACTGAATGGAAGTATGTTTTTCCAGCGGACATAAATGCGTGAACAAAGGGGTTGGTTGTCGGATTCCCCGGAGAAATTCAACGAATTGAAAAAATCGAAGAGTGTCACTTACTTGAGGTCTTCGCGGTTTGCGACTTTAAAGGAAAAGTGCGGCCTTTGTTTGCTGATTCTATTGTGCCCTTTCGTACTGCTTCGTCGGATTCTAGTCTTCGCTAACAAATCGGACAGGTGATCGACGCTGACCCTAAACACAATTCGCCTTTAGTGATAGTAGGTCGAATTCTCAGTACATAACCATATGAAAGGATAGCTCGTCGATGATTTCCTCAGAATTATTCTAGGCACACACGCACACACACACACACACACACACAGAGAGAGAGATAGATAGAGAGAGAGAGAGAGAGAGACAGACAGACAGACATAAGAACGCGACTACTTTGCGTAAAGTTCGAGACTCTACTGCCTATTAATGGAAGTTTTCTCCTTGAAATTGCCAGGAGAAGGGGATCGGTGGTTAACATTTATTTTTAGAATAATGAATGTTCTCACGGAAAAGCTGATGTATTCTTTTTAAGAAAATGCTTCTATATTTTACAAAACGTAAACTGGGATTTTTAAATATTGATAAATGTTGTTAATAATGGATTTGCAAAATTTAAAGATTTACGTTTGTAATTTCGGCATAAAAATGGTACTGGTAATTCACCAATTAGGTTTTACTATTAATTCAGTTTACGGAAATCTTTACGGGCAAACCGTATAGTTCAGTTGAAAGTGCATCAAATTTCGTAGATACAGAGCGAATTTAAAGGAAATCATTGCAGCAGATTTCAAGGAAATCGCGTAAAATCAATAATTTGCGTTAACGGTTGAAACGGTTGGGATTCCTCACTTTACGGAAAACTTTTCGGGGAAACCGTATAGTTCATCTGAAAGTGGCATATATATATATATATATATATATATATATATATATATATATATATATATAT
>JAHWXV010399939.1:0-10205 GCA_024586415.1 Phrixothrix hirtus | reverse complement strand
CAAAAAAAATATATATATATATATATATATATATATATATATATATATATATATATATAGATATAGATATAGTAGTAAATCTTGGAATTCATTTCTAATTATAAGATGCGTTAAACGCTATAATTCCCATTTAACCACCACACGCACACATTCTAAAGTTTTTACTTATACTTACAATTTTTAAAGTTTTTAATGTAATTAGTTTAAAAAATCGGTTTTATGAACTGTTGAATCATTCTACTTGTAAAAAATAAAATAAGAACTTTTATCTAGACTATGAAAAGTATAAGTGTTTAACGCGAAACAAAAACCGCTGAAAATATGACAAGCAGACAGTCCATTCATTATTGTCACTTAAAATAAATAGATTTGTTAAGCATAGGTGAAGAAGAAAAACTTATTGCACTTATCACTAGAGAGAGTGAGGATATTCGTTACTACGTTATGTTATGAAAACTTGTATAATGTTATCGAAGAGACACACCTGGCTACTGGCCATGGTTGAAGAATAGGAATGATCAAAGAATTAAATCGAAAATTTAAATATGTTACTTTTAAAGCAATAATGACTTATTAGAGGTATGTGAGCTCAGTAAAAAGAAACAGGAGGACTTTAACAAAGGAATTGTCGTTAAACCTATTCTGCACAGTGAAATAAATCCACCTTTCCAGGTTGACCTCATTGATCTTCAAATTGCGCCAGGCGGAAATTTTAAATTCATCATGGTCTTCCAGGATCACTTAAACAAAATTTGTGATATTTCTTTGACTTCAAAGTAAGCGTGTGCAAGAAGTTGCATACAACTTGTTAGATATTTTTACCACTTTTGGGGCACCCAATGTTCTGCATTCCGATAATGGCAGAGAATTTTGTAATCACATTATTAGATTTTTGTCTTATGTGGTCAGACGTTAAGCAAGCCTAGACATAGTCAGTTATAGGGGTCGGTACAAAGGATCAACGAGAATTTTCAGAATATGTTGTCTACTTAGATGCAAACCAATTAAACTGCTAAATGGTCAGAGGGATTAAAATTCGTCCAAGCAATGAAAAATAGACCATACCATGAGGGAATTAAGTGATCTCCATATGAAGCAATGTTTGCATGAGCAATAAAATTGGGTATTATGAGTTACAATATTCTCCCAAATATAATAAATAAATTACGCACTGAAAAAATTTATAAGAAATACTGAAATCACGTAATGAAAATAAGCAACAAGGAAATATGAATAGCTAAAAAACAACTGCGATTGAATAGGACAATAATGGCGTTGGCGAAAATGAAGATGTTGAAATTATGATTAATAAGAAGCGGGATATATCAGCAATTAACCGAGAAATGGGTGTGACTATAAATACGAATACATCTCCGGTTGATCAAACTGAAGTTATTCGTTAAGAGCCAATAGCAAGGCAAAGAAAATGTGTTATGGTATTTCGACATATAACAAAAGTGTGATTTGAAGATCACGCTGTTAAAATGAAAACTATGTCTAGCGTTAATATTCAAATCCAATAGCTGGTCAAACGTACGACTTAAGGTTCCTGATATTTACAGAGCTAAAACAGACACAAAGTGTATTGTTTCAGTTGTAGTAAATGTGAAGAATAATGGGTTTTATAGTTTTATAGTCTATCGCTACATTGTCTATCCTATTGGGGGATTATTTTCGTTAATGTTCAAACCAGGGTTGTCATAAGCATTTAGTTTTGAAGATATGTGAAAATATTAGTACTGAAATAAAATAGCAATCGCCAATACTTTGTTTGCAGCTTCATTGAACATTTTTGGTTAGATTATGTCGATAATTCTGCTTTAACAGGACTTTCTGTATACGTAGATATTTTGCAAAGCGAGCAATAGCTTTATCATATTTTTTGTCCCAGAAGTGTTCTATTAACGTCAAAGTAATTAAGGAAGTCAAAAAGCGTGAACCAGTTTTTCCGCACCTTAGCATTGCCATAGGTTATCTTGTATTATATGTCCTGATTTCGTATTTACTATATGAGCGGTCACCTATTTCTAGTATTCATATTTTCCTTTTTCACAGCCTTGTGTTGTGTGAAGTCACAATTATCTGCGGATTACTTATAGTTTAAATCCAATTTACGTTAATTTAGCCAACATTTGGCAAGCGGCATTATGCTTAAACATTTGGCAGTCGAGTACTGTATTTTGCGAAGATTAAATGATTGTTTACGATTAAAAAGGTCTATTTGACTGTTAGAAAGAAAAATTCACATCATCCAGTGATGTATGATTTATTTGTACTGTAACGAAACTGGCTAATAGGCTGGTCTAGTAATTTTTAACTGTTATCAAAATTAGACAAATTATGCATATCAAAATGCATTGCGATGGCTAAATTTTTTTACAAAAATTCTATTAATGTGTTTGAAGAAATAAATAACTGTCTGATAAAGCGAGGCTAGAAAATGCATCCAATATAAGGACTAGTTGCGTTACGCCTCGCCGTTCTTATATATGTGTATAAGCTGAGACAACGCGAGGTTTCAAATTTATTAGTACATTGATTTCCATATTAATCGACGTAGATCAAATAAAGTAACGTATTTAATATGCCTTCCAAAGAACGGTGTTTTGTGCTTGGATATACGAATACAGACATTAAAACGCTGCTCAAAATATTTGTAGCAATACCGATGATAGAAAGAAAGATGTGGTTTACGGTTACAAAACGTAATAATCTAAAATATTCTCCAAAATCAACGCTTTACTGTTGTGAGGACCATCTTAATGTCATACCAACTGATTATTTTTAATTTAAATAAATTTAATAATTTCCTAGCTGTTATATCTAAAGGAAAACGTGGAAAATTTTTGCGAGTATACATACTTTCTATTTGTATTCACTAATATTGGAATTATTCATTTACATTTAAGTATTTATTTTAGAGTACATCAATAACAAACCTTTATATTTCTATTTATTTGCAACAGCTCTTAACACCACAAGATTCTTTGCAAAACTAAAAATAAAGGAATTTAATATGCTGTTTATATATAAAGAAGAGGTCTAAAATAATCTGTATTAGCAAGGAATAAAATTATTCATAATGCTGATGTAGTAAATTCCAAAGCCGTGACTCAATGCTGTAACCTTGGATTTTGTTTAGATATCAGATACAGTAATGAGTCACTTTGTAGTATATCATTTATTGCAGTTAAGTAGAACCTTCTCGATTATTCTGGAATTTCAATGGAGTTGCGTATTGTTTCTAATTTTGTTACAGTACTAAATGTATGTAGTGCAGGAACTATTAAAACACAGATATTTGAAAAGTAACCTTCCTTAGTTTTAATTATTACTCGTAAATAAATTTATTTATTTAACTTAATGTAGTAAACATTTAGCGAATTTTATACTGTGTTGGAACTTTAGATGTTTGAATAATGATGTTCTTAGATTTTGCGTCTTGCTTGTCGAATTCACAATATATTTGAACTTCCTAACACAATATAATTTACTAATCCTATATGTTTCTTAATGACATAGTTAGAAGTACCTTAAGCGTGCACGTAAATGATTTGCCTGTACATAAATTCTCTGCAAACCTTTTTGTTTACACATATATCTTAATAGTATTTATTAATATGTTAAGATCATATTAATGTTTTTGGCTTTTTAGATATTCAGAGACAGTATTGAAAGGTGCCAGGTATAAGAAATCGATTTAGATGAAATTAATTAGTATTTATTGAAGACCTATATTTAATTTATATTTATCGCTGCAAACATTGGTTTAGCTTTCGGTTAGGCAACCTGTTCACTTGGTGGAGTTAAGTACATACGGAGTATTGTATTTTATAATCAGTTTTCATTATTTCCACCTTTTTATGCTGACGTTTAAGCTGGTGGTACGCATATATTTTGACCAAATCGATTAAAGCGAATATAATGTGGTCCCAAAATTACAATATCGGTATCGATCAATGCACCCCCGACTCCACTGACTTAGGTAAGCAATATTTAAGACTATATCCACTGTTTGTTGATAATTTCTTAGCGCTATTTAATTTCGTAATATATTTTCGACACCGACTAAAATTTATAAATGGATATATTATTGACTATTTCGTAAGGAAAAGATTTCTGAGCTTTGGAAATTGTGTCGCCTCCCCCTTTAGCCATTTAAAGGATGGTGGACGTGTTCAAACGCAGAATAGGCGTTCGTATCCATATACGATCCATATCAATAGAAAAGGACAAATGTGCAAGGTATGGTTAGTGAGATTATAGTTAATGCATATTGCTAACTCGAATTATTGTTGGGCTTATAGCTACCTTTTATTACGTGATTGTGTAGTTAAAAGCATTAGGTTTAACTTACGGCACTTTGTAAGATATAGCTTTATTTTATTCAAATCTTTCATTCTCTTAGTAAAAGATTATGTAAACTATTTTATTAATCTTTGTCAATGAAAACCTTGAAATGTCCCACTTTAAAAGAAGAGCGTAATTTATACTTCTCTGTCTTGTTGGAATTAATGCAATTAGTGCAGCCAAGATTAAGAGAATTAAATGAATATATCAATATCAATAACCTTTATGTAATACGACGAGTAATTTAACTAAAATTAAGCGTTACCTAAATGTTATCGTTCAATTCACATGTTAATGTAGACAGTTAATTTTTACTTTGAAACGCTCAGGTATGGTACATGGTACTTATTTAGAGCTGACCGAATTTGTGCGCGCTTACTAATTCATTTTTACTGGGACCAAAGATAACCCTCCAGTAAATGCATACTTTAACATTTTTACTTTATGACGTTATGCTTTCGGTTCTGGCGATGAATTCATTAATTATTTTAATTTTATCGGAAACAATTGTAAGCCGCTCAATTATTAAAAAGTTGTAAAGTTTTATTGGGTTAACGCCTGTTTATTGCATAAAATTTAAGGTTATCTTCTGTGTTCTTGTACCTTTCAACATGCACCAGTTAGTATAATAATAAGCCTTCCATCCGCCACTGAAATAAACCTTCAATAAATTTAAGGTATAAGGATTTCTTATGATTACGAGTATATCAGATATTCAATTTAATACAATCTTAATTTAACCAATTGCTACTTTTAGCATTGTGCATTAGCTGTAATGTTAATATTTCAGAGAGATTATTAATTATTAAACTTGCGTGTACCTATGATAAATTCTGGAAAACGTTTACCTGCATACCTATTAATATTTACGTTTGAATTAAATTAATCAATCTGCTTCCTCAAAGACGTAAAAAAAGCAACGCTAATAACAGTAAATCACAAAACAATACTACTAAATACCGTAATTAGTAATTAAACAATTACGTTGTTCTAACATTAGAAATTTAAATAAACTACAATTTAATTTAAATTTCTAAATCATTCGCTGTAATATAAAATGACCAGTTATATAAAGCTTTATACTAGTTCCTTAGAGTACAAAAATAAATATTTTTACAAATTTTAAAGTGCCCCGTAATAAACAAATCGTGAGTGATTTTAAATAAGTTTAAAAAAAATCCAACGCAATGGGATGTAAAATAAAATTATGCAAGAATCATTCTACATAGAAATTCTTGATGCAAAAGACGCCGCCAAAGGGAAGTCCTATTTTCTGACGTCATAAAAAACAATAAGGGTTGAAGCCTTCAAGAACTAAGGAAAAAGCCGCTATTCGAACGGACATTTAATGTTGGCCATCATCTAAAGCACGAAATCAAGAATTTGAAATTTGGAAGATGACGATTGGGTAAGGAAAATATCGGAGAAAGATTATCGAATGTTATAAAAAGCCAAAACACGCAATGAGTGTCATCTTTTCTTGTGCAAGTCAGTTTATGCTGTTTTATTAATCAAGCGTGCAAGGCGAGTCTGCATCCGTTGAAGTTACATAATGTAAATTCCATCTTCACCTACGTCATAAAGTAGTCCTTAGTATGAATAGGTAACCACGTTATTGAAACGCCCTAGAATTCTGCAAGTCAATGTAAGTTAACTTTTCGTAATTTAAAACAGGAGAATAAATTCAACATTTTAATTAGTTTGAAATGGGAACTTTAAAGAGAAATAAATCTTTTACGACGGCTGACCTGGAATCGAAATGTCAGAGGGAAGCCGAAGTATTTAAAATCGTAGATAATGTAAACGCAACTTAAAGCGTAACTGTATCTATCAAAACATCTTATAAACGTTATGATTGCTATTTTAACTTTTAAAAATTTGTTTCAATTTGAATAAACACCTTTAAATAACCAGAAGTTCTTTCTCGGATGCAAACAATGGCCTTCTAAGAATTACTTGTTTACAAGCTGTCAGTGTATCGAGAGGTGACCGAAGGGGTCGTAAATATTAAATGTTTTCTTTAAGATTTACGTGCATTAGATTTAAATGAAAACATTGTTGATTTGAGTTTTATTAAATAAATGTATAGAGCGTAAATCTCTTGTTACTTACTTTGGTGAAATATAAAAAAGTCATTAATTATATAATATTGGTGAGATCGATCAAGTTTCTAATGTAACTATTTGAATAGACAGATTGCGCAAATTTCCTCTTTAGGTAAATACGGATTGTAAATTTTAGAGTCCATTATTTAGAACCGCCTTAACCCTGAAACTTGTTTATAAACATCAATACAGTTTGAACTATTTTCGCTACCTCATTCCTAAAACTAAATCAAAAATTATGTAAATTAATGACGTAATAGAGTAAGTTACAGCTGCTAACGAGGTAGACAACAATACATACTAAACAACAATTGTAAGTTTTTGACAAACTCGTGAAGTTGATTGCGCGGTCCAATTCGTACTAGCATACGTCTACGAGAGATAATCATAATATTAGCTTACTTAGTTTAACGTTGTGCAACGCCTGTTAGGTTTAATTGCGCAACCTAGATAGTCGCCCGCTTAGCTTAGTTCATTATTAGCCGATGTTTCCTGAAACATAGCCCTAGTGTAAATAAATAGTGATTGGAATGCACCAAGTGCGGCATTCAAAGCAAGCACTACAAAATAGCTATAAACAAGGACAAAAATACCTATTTACTGTTAAATATTGAAAACAACCATGTCTCAAGTCGGGGTCCTTATAAAACTTATTGGAAGTCGCAATACCTTATTTGAGTTATATTTTTGTTTGTTACTTGCACAAATTCAGCCTATATCAATTACGAAAATATAGGCCATTGACTAATGGAATCAAACTTTAAGTAGATATTGTAATTTTTGAGGCTAGTATGTGCAAGGGAATAAGTTTTACGTCTTGGTATGTGTAGCTATTAGTACATATTACTTGAAAAAGTTAAAATAATAAATATACGATATTACGCATATATTTTGTCTTTATTGATCTTTTATTAAGTTTGCATTTTTTGTTCCACATTATCCAATAACTGGTTAGGATCGTTTATGAAGGTTAATTTGATGAAATGTGGCATTTTGTGTTTGTATTAATTTGTTGCAAAAGCTGATAAAGCAATTTCGACAAGAATTCCATAAATCTAAAATAAGATGGGTTAGAAGTAAAATAGGATATGTATCTTAGCGCTAATACGTCAGCAAGTGAAGCAATAACAATTAGGAAAGCGCATGTCATATCATATCTAATAATTATGTAATAGCAAGACGCCAACAAAACGTAAAGCTTTATATTTACAGTATTTGATAGTTGGATCAGTAGATCCACTAGTAGATGGTGATTTACAGCACCATAACTACGCACATACAA
Source organism: Phrixothrix hirtus (assembly GCA_024586415.1). NCBI lineage: Eukaryota > Metazoa > Arthropoda > Insecta > Coleoptera > Phengodidae > Phrixothrix > Phrixothrix hirtus. The sequence goes on along the minus strand of JAHWXV010399939.1, from coordinate 2,468 downwards.
CACGTGAACTCAGCCAGGGGCCACTTGGAGTGGGAGCCCAAGATATAATGCATTGGTTTTATTATTTTTCCAAACCTAATTAATTAGGGGCACAGGAATGACTAGTTACGGTGCTGGTGTCTAATAATAAAAGTATCGTTGGTAAGTGAGGGCATTCTGCATAATACCGGTATATAAAAATAAAATGTACATTTACAAAGGTAGGAATAAAAAATCACACTACCTGAAATATTAATTTACATGAATTAACTGTAAGTGAAATTTGCTTTTATTTGAAACGGAACATAATGGAAGTAACTACCTGTTGATATTGCGATAACAATTTTATTAGCATGAATTAAAGGAACTTTATCGATTTGTTAGTCTAATAAAGATAAGCATGTCTTTAATATAAATTGATTGTAAGACAATGCATAGCTGCACATTAGATTTATTTTTGTTGTCACGTAACATTTTTAAGAGGAACGTTTTAAATCAAGTGTATTGATAACAATACTTAAATTTAATAACAGGCAATTTTAATTTATACTCAAAGTGATCACTATAATGAAACTGAAATTATTTATAATTTTTGTTGCTATAGTTGTTTGCCTTGGCGAAAATTCCAAAAAACAGAAATTAAAGAATGAAAAATTTGGTAAGTTTGTTTAAATTTTTTTTCAACTATATTTTGCATTAGTAGTCATTAAAATTATCAAATGCTTTTAGAATGCAAAAATGGTCAGTTTTATGTGGAAAACGATTGCAATCGGTGCGAGTGTAAACGGGAACGACTTGTTTGTAAACTTCGGTCTTGGTAAGTTTTATTTCAAGATACGGCAAATTATAATATATAATTGTAGTGAATCTCAAAAGCTATGGGTTAACAGACATTGCAAAGTTGGCACAACTTGGCGTGAAGCATGTAAACAATGTTGGTGTAGCGTAGATTTTAGAAAAGTCTGTACAGATAAGCCTATCCATTGTAATACATGAACTACTTTTATTTGTTGTTACTCAATATTGCAATAAAATAGTTTTACAAAATTGAAAACAAACGTTGATTTTAAAGATGACACTAAGTAAAATAATCAGCTAAAAGGCCATTCTGTAAATAATTTTTGAACGCTTATCAAAAACTAAACGGTTTACAGATGCAATTTGGAGCTATAAATATACCTAATTTTAACGTACGGTTTAATATCTTATCATAAATATACATTTCCAATAAAACCAAACATTGCTATAAGAAGTCATTTAACAATTCAATAATAGTATTTGCAAAAATTTCAAATATATCTTAATTTAAATATTGTGTTTTGTAGTACAGCAGCGAATTATATTAGTACTACCTAACCGCAGCGTTTTACGTGGAGTACACACTGAATCAGTATATCTTTTATCATTTGAATATTAAAAAATTACTTTGTTAATATCTGTTATTACTTTATGTATACATTTTTCAGCCACTTAAAAACTCTCAAAATATTGTTGATAAATAACAAAAATGAAATATTTAATTTAGCAATCTTTGCTTCGAACGTAATAAACATTTGGTACTTTTGATGTTGTCCAGGGATACACAATGAAACGGATTTTATTTTTTTCCTCAAAAATAAAGCGAGTTACGCAAAAATATCAAGGGATACAAAAGTTGTATTTTTAATTACTTCATCTAGAAAAGGAAGATATATAAGAAGTTATAGGCGTATAATGTTTTTACCCATCGATATCAATTGGCTTAGCCTGCGAGACGCCAACTGAAGAATTAGTTTTAATCCATTTACATTCAAAGCAGTCCCTTATTACCATACACAAACCTGCAAAATTTCATCGAGATCAGCGAACGGATATTTAAGGTATCAAAAAAAGCCTACTTCTAAAAAAAACTGACCCTCTATATCTCGAAATGATAGTGACTTAGGCAACAGATATACATGAACTCAATGTAACAAAATAAGCAGAACAATAGCCACGTTCAATTTGGACATGACATTTAGGACCACCTTATATAATAAATAATAATAAATACATTCTTTTAGCAAATCATTTTTAAGTAAAATTTAACACATCAATATTTCCCATTCGTTTCTATACTTCGTTAGAAATATCAATATACATATATATATACAGGGCTATGACTGAGTAATGGCGGCCCTGATAATCCCAAATAGGCAACCCAATTTACATTTTCATAGGTCGCTATTCCAATACAAAAACATATATAACTGATTTGTCATATTTCCAACTGTCAATAACTAAGTTGTAATATTTAACTACTACGAGTATAAAGAACTACTAGTAAAATTGGTATTCACCTTTAACGTTATTTGAAAGCATAAATACTATATTAGTCAAGCAAGCATTCGCTGTAGTTCAAACATCCTAGTCATTAATCTTGACGTTTATTGTCCAATTGTATTCATTTATTAGAAGATGTATTCAAATAACGAAAAGGCTGATATGATTTTAATTTTTGGTGAATGCCG
>JAHWXV010399929.1:0-11881 GCA_024586415.1 Phrixothrix hirtus | reverse complement strand
TTGTCAATGACAAAGTAATGGCAGAGCCATCTATTGTTTTTCTTAGGAGTTGTTTTAATATAAATAAGAAGATTCCTCCTAATAATGGCACGAATTTTAATTTTTAATGCTTTAATACATACTAGTTGTAAATGATTTATTTCATCAGTGAGCTCGAGCTTGTCAAATTACATTTTAAAAGCAATAAATGTCTAGGCGCAGTTTTTTTAATTATAGGATTGTCGTTAATTTTAAGATACAAACAAATATTCAAAATATTTTAAATGAACATACTAATTAAAATGTTTAATGTAAATAATTTTAAATTATTTACATCTAAATATTGTATGGCATTAAATTAAAAGAGTTATAAAAACCTAAATGTCAGAAGAAAAATTTAAATTATAAATGATAAAATTGAGGAATATCAAATTATTTCAGATCACACTTTATATCGCGTACTTTTCATAAAGTAAATAATGGTTGTAATACAACAACGTATTCTAGAAGTTCCGCCTATTGTAAAATGAGAGTATGCTAATATTGATAAGCTTTCAGTGCGGACGTATCTATGTGAACCAATCTGAACTTAAGGGTGTGCATACACTTCTCGTTCTTACGGTACGTCATATTAGATAAAGGGTGTGTAATTTCTTTGTTGCGGCGAATTATATGCAGAACTGTACACAAATAATCATGTAACTAAGGGATTCCATTGACAATTAAAAAAACTGCAAAAAGTCGTTAGCCGTTTTGCGCCCCATAAACTTGCAGACTTCCAAAAAGCAGAGCGTGTCCGAATTTGCCAACAAATGCTACACATTTTAAATAATGGCGGGCACCAAATTTTTTCCAAAATTGTGATAGGTAATGAAACTTATATTCCATTTTGTGATGTACCAACTCGCCAAGAAGGTCATGTATGGATTCATGAAGACGAAGCAACTCCGACAAAAACTACGCAGTTTTCCTCAGGAGTACGGGCCTTGCCAACGCGATTAAGCTGGATAGACAGAACATAGTTATAGCGAACTGGTACATAGAAGCATTTTGGAGTGAAGTACTTAGTAGAATACCAGAAGGGAATCATGCTACACTATGACAATGCGTCATCACATATAACATCTACGACTCGACAGTTTTTGGCCGATAGAATGGTGAAAGTAATAGAACATCCGCCATACTCACCAAACCTGGCAATATGATTTCTGGTTGTTTTTTGGGCTTAAGAAAACTCTGCGGGGCAGAAAATTCTTATCCGAGGAGGAGATTGATGTTGCAGTTCAAGACTATTTTGTAGATATTACAAAACAAGATTCATTTGGGGCTTTTAAGCAGTGGAAGGCAAGAATGGTAAAATGTATTATTACTGAAGGGAACCACTTTGAACATATTTAAAAATAAATATTCAAAAAATTACCCGTGTTTCTTATTCTGAATAAATTCAGCTTGATCCTTGAGTGGGTCATCTTTGAGACTTACCCGGCGACTTTTAATTCTCCAAACCGACTATAGCTAGCGTTAAGTCACTTCTAAAGTGTATCATAATTCCAGGTACTATAAAAGTAAGTTTTAGATAACATTAAATTAAACGGAGTTCTATTACAAAAGCTCGCTTTAACTTTTTTTAAATTAGTCATTGTTTTTATTTTAAACACTTCAAACGCTACGTGAAAATTACACGTGTAAACACTACCTTACAATATAGCTAACAGGTTCCATTTGATGTCTATTTTCTTAGAATTTAATACCTATTATACTTGAAATAATGAGAAAATTAAGAAAACTGAAACCAAAATTAATTAATTTTGTAATTTGCGCTTATACCAAAGTATTGCAAAAAAGTGTTTTCACATTCCCGTCAAAGCATTTTATACGACTAAAGATATTCAAATATTGTTATCAGTTTAAATGATTACAACATTAGTGTATTATATCTACAATTTATCGATGAAACAACTTAAAATGTTTAATTTTCGTAAATTGACGTTGATTAATGGTTAAAAATTGACTGACGTTACTCACTTTTCGGTTTTCGGTGTATCCCAAGTTCTGCTATTCTTTAGTTTTTGCCGACCTACTGCTGTTTTCCTAATTTTGTATAATTAAGATCCTTGCAACTAACTATGCTTGTCACAATTCCTATATTTTAATCTGATAAATGAATTACTAAGTTGATATTTTAATTGTCGTCCTACGAATAGAAACAAATTAATTTTCCGCCCGTTAATACACGAAAAGTCAAATTCAAGATTTCGTTAGCTATTCATTGATATTATATCTATTAAAATTATAATTATAGATATAACAATAGTATTATAATATTTAAATTAGGAACTGGACAATCGCTAGAGACAAATAAGAGTCATAAGATGAAGATAAGTGTACTTTTGGATATAGGCAAACCCAAACCAGACAAAAAAGTTTACATAGAGTGAGAAGTGAAATATTGAAAAAACAATCAAAAGATTGAACACGATGTTTCTACTATCTCCATAATTTCGCTAAATTAGAAAATATATGCAATACTGTTTTAAGGAACAAAAAATTTAACACACAAGGATTTCTATATATTTTTCCCTACCGTTGATAGTTTTCTGTTAAAGTGAGGTATAAAATTGTGTTTTTTCGATGTTCCACTAACCACTTAGAAGAAAATGTTGAATCCAAATAAAAGAAAAAATATTTTAAAGGAAAGACTTTAAACCACATATTTTAATCAACAATAGATGTCTGTACACTATGTTGATTGGTACAATATGTCAAATAAAATTGGTTCATTAATTGGGTTACTAAACGTAAATATCTTTTTCCACGATCACATACGAAAGTAATTGTTTCCAAACAATTAAGTAGCATACAAAGATATCAATATCCCATACCATGCGCTATTAACACACATGGGTGAATTTTACTGACAAATCAGGGGTGCCCTTTTTGTTTAAAAGTTGTCAGCTAGATTTTCATACTTGGAAGCTATTTAATTAATGTAATTAAAAAGGGAAAAAAGTTTTTCAACTAATAAAATAGATTTTAAGGAAGTAATAATTTGCGACCCTGGGAAAAATAGCGTACACAACTCGTTGGCAAGTGAAATACCTAGCACAAGTTAACGCTTCCTGTGACAAGCACTACCTCGTTTGGTATATGTCATTTTCCATACTCGTTATATAATATACTATTTTCCACGACCACATACGAAAGTGATTTTTTCCAAATAATTACGCATAGGGTGCGTTGTAATAACGCCCATGTGTATTATGATTTTTTAGAATCTATCTGAAAGATCAAGAGAGGTTTTTTGTTTAAAGCTATCAGATAATTTGCCATACTCTAAAACTTTTCAATTATTGTAATTAAATGGTAGACAAAATTTTCAACTAGAAAATAGATTCTGAGGTAGTAATTTGTGGTCGCGGGAAAAATAGAGTACATAACTTGTTGCAAAGTGACATGCATCGCACACGGCAAACGTTAAGTGCGACAATTACCACCCCGTTTGATATCTGTCACTTTCTATACTCGTTATGTGATGTACTATTTTGTATTCGTTTTCTAAAATGCAATACCCAAAAAGTGGTATATAACTGAATATATAAAAATTACGGTTATATACCTAATTTGACAAATGTCACAATTAACCTCAAAATTTACAGTAAATTCATGTTTTTTCTGAATATGCCTCAACGAAGACAAAAAATTCTGTTTGATACTCGTGCACTGTCACATTTCAGACCCTGGATCTTTTTAACAAAACTCTGCTTACGCGTAATACTCTAAAAATCAATCTCGTGCTTGAAATATGGGGTGTCAGGGCACTTGTATTGAAAATAACTATTATATGGTACGCCGTATTTGTGGAATTTGGTATACACTGGTGTAGTATAGCAAACAGAATTATTTTTATCCCGTTAAAAATTCCGAAAATGTAGTTTGTAGATATATTGTCTGAATGTCACATTTATGCCATAAAACACTGCAGAAAAACATGAAATTCTTCTTAGGTTTAAAAATTATGAAAAACGAAAAAATATAACGTTGTTGCGTTTAAAGCTGGGATACCTAGTGCAATTTTCACTAACATTGCGTTATATACCTATTAAGATGATAAAGCTGAAAGAATTTATTATTTCGTGTACTTGTAAGAGAAATATTAATAAATAAAGAGAATAGCAGTTCAAATTTGAATATTAAACTTTCACTTTCTTTTTAGGCACATTTAGCAGGATAAAAATGGTTATTACTATATGTAGTTTAAAACTGAAGTCTTACTCCTTAAAATATTTTTTCTTTTTTTCTGATGACGTTTTGTTCTAAAACGATATTTCATTTGGAATTGCGCACCAAATTACAAACATTCGCATGGACTGGGTACTCCGGCATTGGAAAATACGCATTTTATAAGAAAACTAAAAAATACAGGAAAAGATCTACGCAGGCCGGTTTTGTGCAGAATTTTTCGAAATTTTATTTCTAGAATCTTATATATTTATCGAGATACTGATGGAAAACTAATTTTCTTCCATCCTTTCAATTATATCTTTAACATTTCACAGTCCACTCCATGTAAACTTTTTGCGTTTACTTCAGAATGCCATATACGAGGCCGGTCTGATAATTAGCTGGTTTCCTAGAGATGACGCCACTGATCACCGAATGTATATCATTTCTGTCAAATACAATCTGTTGATAAGCTGCATTTAAATTTTTAGTGCTATATGTCATTTAGTTTATGTTTGACAGCCATCAAAAATGAACAACTTGTGATTGTGTTAAAATAATGGGTATATTTAAACGTTGTCGTACAAGCACAACTGATGAACATCGTTCAGGTCGACCAATCGAAGTGACCACCAAAGAAATGATCGATAAAATCCATGATATCGTTTTGGAAAATCTACGAGTGAAAGTGCGTAAGATAGCTAACATCGTAAACATCTGAAAAGAACGTGTGGGTAACATTTTGCATTAACATTTACATATGAAAAAGCTGTCCGCACAATGGGTGCCCCGTTCGTTGACAATTGAACCACTACATATCTGAAACAAAACAATAATCAAAACAATGGGTTGAAGCTGGTTCAAGTGCACTGAAGGAAGCAAAAGTGGTTGCATTAGCTGGAAAGGCTTTGGCGACTATATTTTGTGATGCACAAGGTGTAATACACATCGATTAACCCAAAACGCAATTATGTGGCATTACTAGTCCAATTTGACGTTGAAATAAAGAAAAGACCACATTTGGCAAAAAAGAAAGTGCTTTCTGATCATGACAACGCACCAAATCACACATCATGGAAAACTTAACAGAAATTGGATGAACTACGTTACCAATTGCTTCCGCATCCACCAAATTCTCCTCTTCTAGCTCCCTGTGACTACTTCCTGTTCCCAAACCTGACAAAATGGCTTGGTGGGACGAGATTCAAACCAAATGAGGAAGTTTAATGGGAAACTGATGCATATTTTCGAGGACTTGATAAATCGTCCTATATCTTAATCTTAATCAAACTGGAAAAATGTTGGACTAAGTGTATCGAACTAAAAGGAGACTATGTCGAGAAATAAAATGAAATTTTGAAAAAAAAGTTGTGTTCTTATGTTCAACCCGGCTATTTATCTGAATACAGAATTTCACTCAGAACAAAGTTAGTTTTAGATTAAAATTTTGGCGAGTGTACTATGATTTCAGGTAAAAAAATACTGATAATTTGGCGTTTTAGTTATACGTAGTTGCTATTTTCATAAAAAATATCGGTATTGATATCACATTGATATCACATGTACAGCTTACAATGGTATACGAACTTCAAACTTATTACAGTAAGAACATCTAATGATAGTCCTCATGAGAACCTATACTATCGGAATGGAACTCTGTACAGTTTACTATGAAAACTCACACTTCAAAATGAAAAATTCTACATTTTATCGAATAACTATATATTGTTGTATTTCATAAATTTCACATTTTGCAGACCGTTTGAGGAGTTTTATTGAATGTTTTAAAAAACTGCTATAAGTTTTTGTGATGCTGGCTTTGCAAATGTTGTAAATAAATTGTTGTTTAATCAAATTGCATGAAATTTGGAAAGTATGCAGCTCAAACCTGTGTAAAAGATGGCATGCAAAACATTTTAGGCATTTTCCTTAATTTGTCTTTTTCTACAGTAAAAGTCGTCATCGCATTTTATTGGAGGCAGGAAATGCAATTTCTCTTTTTTCATTCAAACTGTTTCATTTCTTTGTTCAAATTATGTTTGGTTATGTTGTTATTATAAATCAAAGGTATACGCAAGCAACACTTGAATTCATTACTAGCGGTGAGCGCCAACAGTATCTACTTGGTAAAAATAAAATACAAGCCGTATTCTGTAATGATAAAACAATGTTGTTAATTATTGAGAAATACATTTACATTTAGTAGGATTTACGTTTGACTAATTGTTAACCAAAGTCGATACACAACGACTTATAGAAGTTAAGATGTAATTTCGCCCAATTTTCGTGTTTTCAGAAGTAAACGTTTTAGAACTCTTATTAATGGCAGTTTTCAAGGCATTCGCATTTAAAGAAAAATTCTAATCACAAAGATAACTGATTCACAAACAGTACATCATTTAAATTAATAACATACATAATAATAATGGTTTGTATTTCTTTAATAATATTTTCAACACCGATTCATATAAATCAAAGGCTCTTTGCCACATGTTTATAGCAACTTGTTTCACGTCACAATCGCCTGATAGGTTTTGCTTCCTGCTTTCGCAAAATGTTCTAATTTTAAAAATTTTAAAAAATGATATTCCAGATAATCGTTATTTATTGCACGGTAATGCGATGTGTCAAATAAGCAAACTGCAAACCGAAAAAATTAAATCATTCTAGAGTATAAAATCTACTTTCTTATAAACATAAGTAGGTATTGTATTTCTCGAATTAATACTATTTTATTAATTAACAGTTTAATGCTTATATTTATAAAATACGAGTTTACCCTAATAAATAAATGTCTACTTGAAAAATTTTGAAATTATATGCGCTTATAAATAAATAAATCATGATTCAAATACAATTTATTCGATCAAAATCCGTGAGTTTTCAAAGTGAGCTACCATGACTATTCTCATAGTAGGTAGTTAACTTCTCTCCTGCACCTGCACCTTGTTAGTGCAAATACACATGGTGTCCCAAATTAAGTGACACCTCCTGACATGTAGAGCACAATTTTCTTATAATTCTTTTTCAACGCCATTTTAGGTTTTAAAAATTGAAATGATCGAATTTGCTCTAAATACGATCCTGGCTACTAACTAAAAGGAATTATGAATGGAACAATAGTAAACACGAATTACTGTAATTGATATTCTTATAAAAACACGCAATGTTTGCTTAAGACGTGCTTGTAGTAATGTGATCTACAATAGTAATTTTTAAGGAATAGTACTGTTACTGGTCGGCGTAAAAAGAATCCCTTGTTTTGTTAGAATATCTCAACTGAATACGTTGCAAATTTTAAAATGAAATTCATTGTATTAACATCATGTCTGATATTTAAGATAAAACAATTTAGAATCCTGTATTTTTAACAAATACAACCAATCAATATGTTTAAAAATGAAATCTGAAAGTGTAACGATCGACTTAAAATTGTTTTGTTATTTCACAGAAAATAAACAAGGCCAAAGAACTTTTATAGGGTACATCTTAAGCAAATATTACGTGTTTTATATGAATATCAAATTACAGTAGTACGTGTTTATTATCGTTCCATTCTTAATACCTTTTAGTTGTTTCATAGGTTGTATTTAGAGCAAAATTTAAAAATGATTTTTGTAAAGAAATTATAAAAAAATTGTGCTCTACAAGCCATCAGGTAACCACGGTTTGCGCGGTTTAATTTTTTTGGAACACCCTGTATATTTATCTAAAACATCTATGTCTTGAAAATACATTATTTTTATTAACCATCGATAATTAATTATTTGTAAAAACTTGCAGTCAGTATTTTATAAAAATGTTTTTTATTATTAGCCAAATGTGGTCATTATGTAAAAAGCACTATTAGGTCGAGTTTTCAGAGATTAATGTATTAAAGCGTTACTTTTGTAATACCTAGTAATAGCTAGTGTTAATATTAGGATACTGTCACAGGTTTTTAGTTTGAAATTAAATAAGTTGAATAGGATAACAGATTTACGACAAAAGGAAAGCAGTTAACGTAATATAATATCAAGGCAAAAAATGATTGAAGCTTTTAAGTGAGTTTGCTATTTTAAAATATTTTGAACATTTAATAAAAGAATCAATTAATTGTTTTGAAATTAAGATACCAGTAAGAGGAAGTAGCATTATTTAGATTATTCATAGATGATACATTTATAATACAAAGCTATCGGTTTGAACAGCTAAGAATTCCAATTATAAAGTAATTATTTATGATTTATGACATTTAAAAATAAAGATGTTTAGAGAAAATTTATAATACATTAATTATGATATGTCTATGGTAACAATATTATCTCATAATTTATAAGTATGTAATATAAGTAGCAACAGTTTAGTCAAAAGCTTATCTATAACTTTAAATTGAAAAAATACATTTGCTACATTAAGTGCTTGATTTGCTAAAGCCTCTCTTCTTATCATTTTTAAAATTACATACATAGATAATCAACATATTATTTACTATAGCACTTATTAGCAATATTCGTAGTAATTTTGGCAAATTTTTATTCTTCAACTTTTTGTTAAATAAAATTGAATAATAAAAAATTGTAAGCATTAATCAATAATTGGACGAATCCAATTAATAGAAAGCTAGATACACAATTTAAAAATGTGTGATTAGTACACTATGCTAGATTAATTTGTCTACAAAATTATTCTGTTAATGTGGTTTTAAATACACTGTATGCATTGAAATATGATACACCATGGATACGCCTCATCACAGATGTTTATATGTATATAAATCTTGAACACTAAGATAGAAATCCAATTCCATCTAGTTCAATGTGTCATAAATAATTTTTTAATTTTACAAAAATATGTACATTTTATCGTTTTATATAGAATTCCTATATTATTCTTATCTACTTTTATAATTTTACGTAAACTAATTCAGCTATCATAATTCTTTAAAGGTGTTGAATGCATAGTTTATGACTACCGAAGCTGCATTTAAATATATACACCTGTTTGCTTAACTGAGTTGATACACGGTGTAAGCAATTTTAACCCTAACGGCTAATTCATTTGAATATTTTACGTTTTTCCGCTTTATTTAAAAAAAGATTGATCGTCAGTGTTTTAAAGCCCTGTGTGGGTAATAACACTAGTACGCTAACATGTTTTTCTTTTTATCTTATGACTTTTGAGATATGTTTAAGAAAATCTACTATTGTTAAAGTTTGAGGATAACGAGTAACCTGCATTAATAAAAAGCATTAACTATTAATTAGAGCCAACTAACATTTAAAGAGTAACAAAAAATACTGTAAAAATTCTCGACATAAATTTAAGCTACATGAAAATAAATTATACTACTTTTGTCAACAAGTATTAATCTTTCAAAATAAATTGCTCATTAAGAATAACGAAGTACAAACCTTCCGCTAATATTATTTTTATCAGATTTTGTTCTAAAGTATTCTTTTCTAATATTTTACACAATACAGTCTGCATTCACCTCGCTTGATATATTAGAAACACAAAAATAACCAATATTTCAAAAACAACTTAATGCCTTATAATTAAACAATACTTTTAACCAATAATTGGAGTAAATAAAATCATTAACGAAGAGATGGATCGTAAATGTATGGAAGAAATAGTGTTGCCCATCAAAGCAATGTCTGTAGGACGTAAAAGTTGTAAAAACTTCATTATACTGTCTTGTTACATGCTACTGTAAGATGCAACTATTTCCTTATATACTACGCGTTGTAATGAACGATTGTCAATACTATTTTACTGTGAGAATTATAATAATAGGTGTAACCCCGCCCCGACGTAGTTGAAGAAATTGATTGATTCAATAGATTTTTATGATACTTTAAAACATCATGTCACGGTCTCGCGTTCATATTTCAATACTTAATTCTGTTTTGCTTAAATTTATTTGTGTACGCTCTGTATATACCTTTAGATAGTTTTAGATAATAGTTAGGTACGCAATTTTTGATATTAATATTCGTTTTCGTTTGGGGTTAAATATATTTATTCTAGTGAATAATAATTCTTTCAGTTATTTAAATATTTATAAACGGTTTCTTCTAATTAATTTAAATAGTTTAGAGGATTCCTTTCATGTCATACATTCTTCGCGTGAGGTATTGCTATCTGATGTAAATATTTGAGACTATAAAATTCGTTTTGAAAGTTTAAATTCAATAGAATACGACTTTCTTATCTTCCACTTTTTGCTATGTTTTTGGGCGTGAGTCGCCTTGAATTAACACATTTCATGTTTTTCTTCATCGATGACCAGATGCACGATGCCACGTATTAGAATTTTTTACTCTTGCTGTTAAAGGCGTTGTACATATTTCATACAACGGTAAGCTCCACTTAATCTCTCATTATTTGGTTAGTAATTGGCTTCTGTTCTATTTCCTTTAGCTCGACTCGTAGGATCTTGCTTATCTAAATTTGGACAGCATCATGCAATGTCTTTAATTTGAAAGACGAACATTACTCTAAGATGGGGACACGGTGAACGCATCTTACCTATCAGAGCATCTACTAGCTGTGCTGAAAGATGAAAATCTAAGTCGTAAAAAGTTATCTAATTAAATAGTTCATATCGTGACTTCGTACTATGTACATTTCCTGTCATTTAATACTAATGAATTGATATGAAGTCGTCCTAAAGTCATATGTACTAATTCCTACAGTTAAACCTTTTACATATTGTGGGTGGCTTATCCTATTTCGTTTTTATTAGGAAGACGCTATTCATCAACTTCTCGTTGCGTTCTGCTTAACATATGTTACCTTCGATTATACGAGATAGCTATATATTCTAAATTACACGTCAAATTTACTTGCCTTTGAATATAAAGGTTCCTATAAATTTCATTGAATGTAAACTGAATTAGTTATTGCACACAAATTCAAGTGTACCTAGGACCGGTATTTCAATTTTAGCTTAAGCTTCAACTTACTTAAGCGATACTTTGTTGCTAGGGAAATGATTACTACAATGGCTTCTATGGACGCAGAGCAAGGTTTAAGTAAGCTAAAGCTTAAGCTAGTATCGAAATACTGGACCTAAATTATGTAAAATAACTCCGTCGATTTTGTTTGATGATTTCTTTGCAACGAATTTAATTTCTGTGACGCAATTTATAGCTTATCAATTAACGTATATAAGATTTAGATTACGGTATATCTAAAAAACTGTTTGAATTACTTTTAATATACAGGGTATGTGCACTACACATACAACCCAGAATATATGCATTTCTCTGGAGAAAGATATAACTGGTATTTTTTTAACATTAATTATCAACTAAATCTAGTCTGCAATAGAACAAACATACTTTAGATGGTTGCGCTGTATCTTTGTTACGTACATTGCTTAGCTTATATTTACGAGATCTTTATTTTCAAATTTTATTAATTTATTTTCAATTTAACTGACGCTTTTATTCTTAAAACTTTTTAATAATTAACTGTAACTTTCAATATTTTTACGTTAGCTTTAATCTGTAAAAAGCACTTCAATAATACTTTTTGCTTGTTCTACGTGCCCTTAACCAGGATATAAGTTACTGTCATTATTGTATTATTTTGTTTATATACAGGGTTATTCTAAATGAATAGCCCAATTTAATAAATTCGTATTTATTAAAGTATAAATTCAAAATAAACAATTTACATACCATTGGAAAGA
>JAHWXV010399917.1:0-10019 GCA_024586415.1 Phrixothrix hirtus | reverse complement strand
TGAGTAACCGGAAGTACTTAGTGTATTAATTGCGAACAACATATCTCAAAAACTACATATCATATATGATTAAAATTGTATATTTAAGTTTTTTATCTTTAGCACATGAGACGTCAATAATTTTGCTAAAATTGAAACACCGGAAGTGCCACTTTATTCTTGCGATTTTGAAGTTTTTTTGGGATTTTCACGAAAACAGCTATAACTTTTATTTCTAAATGTGCTACGGTTATTATATATTCAATACCCCTTTACGTAAACTTAACAGTTTTTCTGAAAAAATGCGTTGAAGTAATTTATCAGAGAAAATTTCCGGAGTAAAACAACCTTTCGCCTGTCCAGTAACTTGGATGGGTGACCGTTACAATTATTGTTGCAAAAATAAACGTAGGCAATAATCTAATAATTTGTGGACACTATTGGCATATGTGCGTAAGAGAAAGTCATGTGTTGTTTCACACCAGATTTTTCAGGTTAAATCTATTCCATCGGACCTGTATTTCCTTTCCGTGTTCGCGTTAAGCAGTTTTCAGCTTAGCCTATGTATTTTCCCTATAATTTTCACGGGACCGTACAAATTTTCCGGAATAAGCAGGATTCCGGCTTTTCCAATTTTCGCCTTAGACAGTTTTCACTTTATATTTTAAGTTCATATAATTCACATTCAATGAGTCAGTAAACAAAAACAACATACTGAAATACTACGCTTCCTTCCATGTAATAAGCTAAGCTATTTAATTATGATAACTAGTTAAAATCAAAGTACACCGAAAACGCGTAAGTCGTGAGAAATATTTGCTAATATCTTGCATATGACCGCAAGACAAAATTTCGGGATTAATTAGGGAATTAATACCCATTAGTTCGATTTCAGCTGCAACTCACTAAAGAACCAGTTCAACATGTAGTACAGACCCGGTTCAAATAGTTAAGATTTCGGGAAAGTTAAAAATAATTTCATAACCTAGGCCGAATGAAATATCGTATAAAATGACGTATTTAGCGAATTACATTCAGTGACTACATAAATTATTAGGAAATTAAATAAACGAGTCCGTTTCAAAAGCACCTGAGTTATATATTTTACTGACCATTTTCAAAACAAGATTTAGGCCGACAATTTCTAGAGTATAAAATCACTTTGAACGTGTTACTTAGCTTTAAATAAATTTTAATGTTAATTGATGACTCTCGTTGACCATCTTGAAGCTCAAGTTTTAGGGGTGCTTGATCAACATGATCGCGCTCTGGTTCACGCAAGCGGGCAACGAAACCTAAGATTCAAAGTGTGTAAGTAAAATTTAGAAAAATCAATTAACTCACAAGATAATCGGGGTTATGCACATAAAGTTGACGTTTCTGACTGGGATTTCGAAATGTTTACCTTTTAATTAGTGCATTATACTATTTTTATGACATTTAAACACAGAATACTTTTAAACATTTTAGTGGTTTCAAACATATTTATGAAACTTGCACAGTTACACATTCCGATACCTGAAGTCACAACAGAAAAGTCTTTGAGAATAATCCACTTGTGATAAAATAAACTGTGCTCGGTCATCGATCGGACAAACATGAGCGAGATACGGAGCGTGCGTCGCCATTTCGTGGTATTTGAGGTGCGCATAAAGTGCGGTGGCAAGGACAAAGTCACCAGGTACAAACGAAAGTTCCTAATTATTAAGAATTCCTTCTCGTTTTTAAGAATGTAAAATTACAACCTAATGTAACGAAAAATGTTTTGAAAAGAGTAATATGTAACCGACACAATCTTAAAATAATCAGTTAATCTCCGTCCAAGGTAGAAACCAATAAACAGTTCTTTATTGTCTTATGTAAATCGAGTGTTTTAATGAGAGGTTCTTTGAATAACAGATTTAATTGTAATTTTATAAATTACAATTGTTGATGACGGGGTTATTGGTTGCTATATTTCGTGTATTTACATAAATCAACGGTTGAACATTTTTCCTTATAAAATTATATTTATAAATGTAGGCATTTTCACTTAATTATTTATTTCTAGCGTATACTATGAATTAAAATTGATTAAAGCGAAAGTTCTCGTAATTACGGTTTTTATAAGTACCTAACGTTGATTATTTATTAACGAATTACCAATCAATCGTGATACTAAATGAACACATAACCTAGCCACTTATATTAATAGAAACCGCCATTAGATACAATGTAGACTATGAATGATTAAAAATATTATTAAACTATGACAAATTTATAGTTTTTCTAATTTGTTTCCGTTATTTATATAATAATTTATTTGTTAGAATTTTTTCCAATTTTCAAAATCGAAGCGGTTCGAAATTAAGGTAGGTAATTCCCCGGGCATGAATAGGTAAAAATTATATTTTTTTGAAAAGTTTTTAAAAGAATTTTTTTAAATTCTTAATATGGTCACCATAGCAATTGGATGATACAGCAGAACTGGTTTAAATATATCTATTACGAACCCCAAAAATGCCGGCTAAGCCTATGGATTCCACAAATATCTCCTCAAGAACCCTATCAGGAGGCACACCCAATCTTAAGTTAGTAATTTTGTTCTAAGTTACCAACGGAAGACTAAATAAAAAAAATTTAAAAATAAACGTGCAATGACAGCTTCGATAGTAATTAAATAAAAACTTACTGCATAAACGGCTATAAATATACTATGGACCAAGTTAATTCCGGTGTGCACTTGTACAGTAAGCAGCAAGGGCTTGTGGAAAACTAATCGATTGGTGAAACGCTAAACGAAAGACGCGACGCCGCGCCGCGCCGCGCCGCGCCGTCCTGACGTAGCACATTAGGAAACGCCGAAGTTCATTCGCTTAATGTTCACGTCCACGTTACGTACAGATTATGAATGAAACTATGCAAATTTAGTTGCGTTTAGTTTGAATGAAATATATGGGTGGGATACTAAAAGTATTTTTAGAACTAATTCATTAGGCTTAAATTAACGAATATTTAACTATATCAAACTTTTAAAAGTATCGACTTTTTAGGTACACCTACAATTAAAATTAAAAGGACATCACTAATTAGGTCACGCAATTTGTCAATTAAGCCTCTTAAGGTAGGTAGTGCATAGCTCTAAATTGAAACAATTATAAATGTTTCTAATTGCCACAACTGGCTCTACAGAAATTGCTGGTTATTTTTTACAAACTTCAGTCGTGGCACAAGTTTGCCTAATATGTGCCTAAAGAGAGAAAATAATCCACACTGCATTCACACATATTAAATGCTAAATAAACTTGCAAATTGAATGTGAGGCCTTGGCAACTTCTTACGTGAAACGAACTCTAGATATGTTATCAGTTTATTTTCAAAATTTCAGGAAATATATATTGCATTGATACAAAGAAACCTGACCCGCCTTGAACGTATATTTGATAAAGTGTACAGAATAATTCCACTAGGAAAATTCGTGATGTTAACCGGTATAGGTCGTATTTGTTTACCATATAATAATGCAAAAAGTGGAGAGACGTGTATAAAATAACGTCGCTGGTTACGACTTCAATATCGTAGAAACAGTGCAGATGCAAGCGCAAGGTAATAAATGCAAACGTCCCCAGTAAGTTTTAAGAAAAATTATCCTTAAAAAAGTGTATTCATCTATGCTTAGAAGAATTACCAAACGTAAATCATTTTCTTCGAGTTATGGTGCTTCGGAACGTTGATACTTGAAGAAGTCTCGCATTAACAAATGCCGCAGTTAAAATTCGGATTAATGGGAAGCAAAAGTAATCTACAGATTTCAAATAGGTAGAGAACGGGACAGGGGTCATTGAACTTTGTTAAATTTATCGCCAACGGCCAAAATTCAATAAGTTTTATTTACACATGTGATTAAAAATTGCCGCTTGTTTGTTTTTGAGGCTGAGGGTTTGGGATGCGGAATTTCCCTTGGCCGTCTTGGACTAGAACAGTTATATAGACATTTCGCCATACCTACTAGAATTTTTCCGAATCTGGAGGAGTTCCACCACCAGTAGTGATTTGTAACGTGCCAAATATCACATTGACATAGGCCCAACGATTTTACTTCCTTATCGAAGAATTTTTCTCCGCTGAAAAATTTACCGACCTCGATCGGGTTTGAACTCGACCCCCTTAGGTGTAAAGGTAAACATGCTAACCACTACACCAGTTGGGGCCGACTTAAGAAAAATGGTCGCTTACAAATCAATTTATTTACACCGCCTTACCTTAAATATAACGTATTTCTCATAACTAGCACTAAAATTTAAAGTTACAAATAAAAAATTCAAATAACATTTAATTCAATGTATTGTTAAACGTTCGTTAAATATTACATTCATTCAGTCTAAACCTGCGCAGTGGCCAGCGCATATCTATCTTATGCGATAAGTTTGTTTACTATAGACAAATTGTTACACGCTTTGTGACTTCTAAACTGTCTAACATATGTGCATATGTATTCAAAGACATACAAAATAGATTTTCAAGCTGTGTGTTCTTAATGTTTTTAAATTATGCTGTCTAGTAATGCATTTTATTCGCAAAAGACACATGATAAATGAAATATTTAATACAAAAAATCAAGGTAGGTGCTCAAAATTGCTTGTTCCTATTTCACTAGACGCTGCGCAACGTCGCAATAGTGAACGTCTTACTCTTTCCACGACTCGTGCTCGAAAAGTTCGCCGTAACTACCAAGGATTGTCTAATGGTATTTGATAAATTAGGCTCAACTATTTGGAAAAAAAAGTGCTAGGTCAGGAGCCTATCCGTCTGCTGTTAAAGATTTGATTTAAATGTTGCCTTACGGCAATCGAAAAGTATGCAGCGAAATTAAATTAAGTATTGTAATTCATGCGTTTGATATGAGATCAACATACAAAACTTAATTAACGATATTTCTAAACTTGTTCCCACATTTCGTCAGTTTTATATATTAAGGTTTAGCTTAAATTAGCGTAATAAATAACATGCTGCAAAGTAACAGACAACTGACAAATATAAAATCTTAAATAACTTCAGAGTGCTAAAACCATGTAAGAGCGATTTAAATTTAAAGTATTGGACGTGTGAAAACTCACTAGAAAACCAGCCATGATACAAACTTGAAAAATTCAAAATAAATATGTTGTTCTGAAACGTAAACCGCCTTGATAACGAAAGTTTTAGTCTCAATTGCCGAGTGTATAGTTAAAGTTCAGTTCGCATGATTTAAGACACCAGCTGTCGTAATTCACAAACATGAACCCAACAAAAGAATTGTTAACAAATCTTAAGCAGAAAAGTCAATCCTTCTCCAGAAAAACCAATATTTGTTAAAACCAATTTAAATAAAACAACTCCGTTACAAGGAGAATAAACAAATTGTTTCAACACGGAAAACACCCAGTAGAACGCTATCAAACATAGTAAAGTAAGCAAGATCTAAAAATAAATTTCGCTCAAGTGCATTATAAGTTAAATTTTTTTAAATAAAAATAATTACATGTCCGAATACTAAAATATCTTATAACAGTATTTGTAGTAAAGCTAATCCAGCTAGAAATTTGAAGTCTACAGGGTGGGACATAAGTCAGTTGTCAAAACTGAAAACTAGAAACAATATAAATCTGATGGAAGGTTCTAGAAACATCCAGTACCTTATTCTAGAATAAAATAGATGATGTAATCCCCAAATAACTTATTGCAGTAACCGATATCTGTCAATTCAATTAGATCAGCAATGAGTTGTAGAATTACAATTTATTACATCATTATTATGAGTAATATTCTGGAAATCTTCTACAGTATTGTTCTAGAATCTATCTTTTATATATAAACAGCAGATTAAATTCTCTTAGTTAGTTTTTATTAGAATCTTATGCTGTAAGTTACTAATGAATATAAATATACATAAATAGAAAATAAATGTTTACTGTTAGTGGATTGTGATATAAATAGTAAAATAAATAGGTGTAGTATTAGAGATTATAAATAAACGTTTCAAAACAATTAACTAGTTTCGTTACATTGGTGCCAGGTGTCGGATTTGTTTTTAAAAGATGAACTCACAGACTATTATTAATTAAAAGCTAGTGTTAATTGTTTTTATATGATAGTTACACGAAGCGCCGAAAAACAAAATATGGAGGGGTTGATGGAAATGTTGCAAAAGATGCAGGATGAAATGGATTCCAATCAATCTAAATTACAACAAAAAATAGATTCCAATCAAGAAGAAATAAATATCAAACAAACTAAATTACAAAAAAAATGGTCTCCATAAATTCAAACCAAAATAAATTGCACCAAGAAAATACAAACAAATTAAAAAAGGAAATGTTATCAATTAATGCAAGCCAAAGTAAAATACAAGAGGAAACGGAATCCAGCCAAAATAAACTACAAGATCAAATTGAATCAAGTCAAAATGCATTAAAAGAAGACAATACAAGCAAGTTAAAAGAGGAAATGGAATCCAATCAAAATAAATTGCAAAATGAAATTAAGTCAGGACAAAATGCATTAAAAGAAGAAATTACAAGCAATTTAAAAGAGGAAATGTTATCGATTAATGCAAATCAAAATAAAATAACAAAAGAAATAGAAGATGTTACCAAAGAGATGGCAACAAAATATGAAGAAGTAACTAAGAAGTGTGACGAACTACATCAAAAGTTTATTCTACTTACCGTAAATAATAAAGTCAGCATGCCTAAGAAGGAGGCGTCACTAATTTCTCGTGAACAATGAATCGAAGCAAATATACCGCAAGTTGAACATTTGCCTGTTATTAAAAATGGCATGCCAAGCACCAGAAGACAAGTTAAAGCACCCACATATGATGGGAAGACATGTTGGGCTAATTACCACAAACAATTCGTGGCAGTCGCAACATCAAATAGATGGACCATTGAAGAAAAGATAACTGCATTAATAGTGACTCTACATGCGGATGCTTTAGACATTCTACAAACAACACCGGACGATCTACAGAATAACTATGATTACCTTGTTTCACGATTGAAAATGCGATATGGAGCTAAACATCTGCAACAGGTCTAATGTGCCCTATTAAGAGATCGTGTACAAAATCTTGAAGAGAACCCCCAGGAATTCGAAGCCAAAATTACGCGGCTAGTAAGATTAGCATACCCAACGACTCCAGAAAGCTTTATTGAACAAATTGGGCTGCAAACATTTGTCGATGGTCTTAGAGATTCTGAAACACAACAAACACTTAGATTAGCACGTCCTCGTGACCTTGTTAGTGCATTGACTCATGCACAAGAATTTAAAGCGGCCAAACAGGCGTCGAAGGACCATGTTCGCGTACTAGCCATTGAGGCAGATAAAATTAATGCTGAGACTTTAGAAGAAACAGTTTTAAGACTAATCAGAGGCCAAAGACCAACAGGACGTAAATTACGATGCTGGAAATATGGTAAATGGAGAACATATACAGAAAAATTGTCAAGAGGCTATGGTCAGTCCCACTACTAACACAAAGCGTCAGGAAAACTAGAAAGGATCGATGTGAAGGGACGAATATCGATCTCTGCTAACCATGTCCCGGAAGTCACCATTCAAGTGGCATCGTTAAAAGATAAATCGGATAGTCTATACTTTAATGAAACAATTGGAGGGAAAAATTGCAAAATGCTGCTGGACACAGGAGTAACCAAGACAATAGTAAAACCAAACATTGTTGGGAATGGAAGATTACTGCCTTCGCAGTTGCGATTACGTACAGCTACAGCAAATCATGCAACCGTTCATGGTGAAATTATTACAGATATTGAGATCGGTCGTAGGAAGTTAACGCATCGCGAGCTAGTAGCTGATATTGAGAAACCTGTTATATTGGGTATCGATATAATGTCTGACTTTGGTTTTGCGCTAGACTTAAAGAATCATGTCATACGAGTTGATGATGAAGAAATACCCATTAG
This sequence comes from Phrixothrix hirtus, assembly GCA_024586415.1. Lineage (NCBI taxonomy): Eukaryota > Metazoa > Arthropoda > Insecta > Coleoptera > Phengodidae > Phrixothrix > Phrixothrix hirtus. The sequence continues at coordinate 2,094 of JAHWXV010399917.1, read as the reverse complement.
TAAACGAGATGATCATGCAATAAAAATAATCCTAGCCGAAGAAGTGGCATTACCACCAAGCAGCGAAACAATAGTTATGGCCCAACCGGAGGTAGACTTTCGAGTAGGATGTATAGGAATTCTAGAAACCAGCAACTTAGGTATTGGTAGTGGAATTTTAGCGGGAAGAACGTTGTTCGAGACCAAGGAAACAACACCTGTTCGCTTGATGAATGTCAATACCTTCCAAATAACGCTAAAGAACGACACCGAATTAAGAACTTGCACACCTATCTCATCTGCAGTACGTTGCACGAAAGCCAGTGAGAAGGTTTTGCCCGTAAAGAATTTATCTAAACTGCATGTCACACTTGAATCCTTGGACAACGGGTTATTCCCTGAGCAAAAGGCCAAAGCAAGTCAGTTGATCCAACGATATGCCGATATGTTTGCCACGGAGGACTGTTTGAAAGAAAGAACAAATATTGTGACACACAAAATAAATAACGGTGATGCACAACCAATACGTCAACAACCAAGGAGGCTGCTTTTATTCAAACGAGGCGAAGCTAAACAGATAATCAAGTACATGGTCCGCGAAGGGATAATAGAGCCATATTGTAGTCCATGGGTAGCGCCGGTGTACTGGATAAGAAGAAAGATGGTAGCACTCGATTCTGCGTAGATTACCGTCGTTTGAACAATGTGACCAAAAAGGACAGCTATCCTCTACCCAGAATTGACGACACTTTAGACACACTTTCCGGCTCCAAATGGTTTTCGACTCTAGACATGAAAAGTGGTCATCGGCAAGTGGGTATGGAAGCTGAACATCGGGAAAAGGCAGCATTCTCCATTGGATCTGGTCTCTGGCAGTTCACTGTGATGCCTTTTGGCTTGTGGAATGCACCAGCGACGTTTGAAAGGCGAATGGAATTGATCCTGAGAGGATTCTCTTGGCAAACATGTCTAGTATACTTGGACTATATCATAGTAATTCGAAAGACCTTTGACGAACACCTGAAAATTCTTGAAGAGGTGTTTCAAAGACCACGAAGTGCAGATCTACAACTTAGTCCGAAAAAGTGCAACTTGTTTCAAAACAAAGTGAAATACTTGGGTCATGTGGTCTCTGAAAAATGTGTGGCAGCTGATCCAGAGAAAATTAAGTCCATACGAGAATGGCCACAACCGAAAGATAAACATGAATTGAGAAGGTTTTTGTATGTGGATTTGCAGACATCGCAAAACCACTTATAAAACTTACTGAATTAGACCAGCCATATTTATGGAGCAATAGGTGCCAGGAGTGATTTGAAACACTTAAACGAACATTGATCACGGCACCTATAGTCAGTTACCCTAGAATAGAAAGAAGATTTGTCTTAGATGCCAATGCTAGTTACGTCGCTATCGGTGCAGTGCTATCGCAAATTCAAGACGAAGAAGAACGAGTAATTGGGTATTTTAGAAAAGTGTTGTCCAAAAACCTGAGAAGAACTATTGTGTTACGCGCAAAGAACTGCTAGCGATGATAAAGGCCGTTGAGCACTTTTACAAATACTTTTATGGACGACATTTCTTCAATTGGTTATTGAGAACTGATCCCGCAGCATTGAAATGGCTCCTGCAGTTTAAGAACCCAGAAGGCCAAATAACGAGATGGATTGAATGGCTACAAGATTATGATTTTGAACTTGAACAGAGTGCCGGAAAAATTCATAGAAATGCTGACGCTTTATCAAGACGGCCTTGCACAGAAGATTGCAAGCATTGTACTTGATTGGAGGCAAAAGTTGAAGATCCTCTTGTTAATCGTACTACTGTAAATAATTATGATTGGAACCCAGATGTCATACAAGATCAGGAAAACGACCCAGACCTGAAGGTGCTATTAAAACGAAAGAGTGAAGGTCGAAGAACAGGTTGGGAGGAAGTGGCCTCATTCAATCCCACTGTTAAAGCATATTGGTCCCAATAAACTTCTTGCAAGTTCAGGACAGCCTTTTGAAAACAGCCCTGGAAAGTGATGATGGAAGTAAAACACGAATGCAGTTGGTGGTTCCGAAGAACAGAGTATCGAAAATTCTATGACAGCTGCATGATGGTCCATCA
>JAHWXV010399895.1:0-10446 GCA_024586415.1 Phrixothrix hirtus | reverse complement strand
GCTTAATTACTTTTATGATAATAGATAAAACGTTGTACAATATTCGTATCGTAAACGTATATTACGATACTTGACGGGTTGTCCAACTCGGCCTTTCGGCCTCGGACAATTTTTCTGTCGCGTATCGTAATCTTATACTTTACGATACTTGTTTCGTAAATAACTATTTCGTAATTGGCTGATACTTGTCGTTAGCGCAAAAAATAGCGTACGACACCCGATCGTTGTATCTTACAACAAATTAGCAAAACGCACCCTTCGGGTATCGTTTTTCTAACTTTTTCTCGACGTAGTATAAGGCACTTATCGATCTTATATCATAATATACTATAACACAACCCTTTTCTCTTAACAATACTATTAAAAAATAAATCAGTTATTGGCAGAATGCCGTAAAACGGGTGGATAGGATCAGTTTTAAACTTTGAAGATCTGTAGATGAAGTATTATTCATATCTATTGCCTCCCAATTATCAAGTTATATGGGCCCCTAGTTAAAGTTTCTGTTCCACTAGTTAAATTTTCTTTCTTCCCAAAAGGGGGGAAATTTTAAATTTTTTATGTGTGATCCTATTCACCGATAAGGTGGGGTGAATAAGATCTTACGTGTAATTTCAGTTGTTTATCATTATTTATCAATGTTTTAGGTAAATAGGATCACTAGAGAAAGAATACCAATTTACCTTCTTTGAAATTAAAGCAAATAAAGCTATAAATTTTTGTTATGGTTAAAAATAATTGAAAAAACAAAGCAAAGTTACAAAGATAAAAATTAAAAAAATAAAAGCAATCAAATTATTATTTAGTTGAAATTGCAGTTGAATATTTTCTGCTGGAGAGAGCCTACCATTTGTTTCATGTAAAACTTGCTCACATCATCTATTTGTGGATAAGTGAGAACGTGTCCAGGAAACTCTCTTGTGTTTGTTTCTAGAAAATCTGTCAACTTATTCATTTTCAGTGCATTTTTCTTCAACTTTACAGATGAAATATCGGTAAAGGCATTTGTTCGTTCCTGGTTCATTTTAATAGTTCGTTCCAGAAACAAGTAACCCGTCGCCAATTTACATATCATTTTCCTTGATTGGTAACACATTTTGAAATGTTTTGTAGTACTATAGATTTCGTAGTTTTCCCCACTGCCTCCATCACTTGTGCAAGTTTAGTCATAGATTTCTAATGAAACATTTGATTCAGCAATATCTGATTCATGAATTTGTTGTTCGCATTCGGAAGATGCAATAGTGGCAGTTTTTCGACGTTTATTACTAATTGGATGAACGTTCTTCTTCTTCATCAACTGAAGCTGATACAACATTTTTTCCTAGGTGTTCATATATCATATCAGATAATAACAGATGATTCATTAAAACTACTATTTCTACTGTCACTGTTTGGTACTTACCTAACTGTAGGCACCTAGCTAAGAACTTTTTGACGATCAAGATGAATATTCGACATTTTAAAAAATCACTTCTATTATTTTCTGGACCATTGTAAACGCAATTTGCTGCATTATGTATATATAATTGATATAAAAAATTTGTTTGATGAATATTTTAATAATTTCAATTAGTAAACTTAGTGAATGCACCCCGTATATTACATAGCGGTTTCCGATTTTATTTAAATTCGAAAGATATTCAATTGACTGTGTTATTTTAGAATAACAAGAAATCCTATTTTTTTAATCCTCGTTAATTCTAAACTTATCTTGCAAATATTTCCAATTTAACGAAATAATTCTTTGTTGCAATTCCTATTAAAGGAACTCTTATTTCAGTTATGGTTATTTAATTAATCCTACTAAATAAATTACGTAGTTTTATTAAAAGTCATTTTTAATAAAACAAATTTATTGAACTTTCAAATATTTTTTGATAAGTTAAATATGCTCTTGAAAAAGACGCTAACTGGAGCGTCTCCTTAGTAGTACTTGGACAACAAGCGTTCAGACAAGATCGCTATTTTGTGACTTCATTTTGCATTTTAGAACAATCTAAAGAATCTGTTCTTTTTAAAAATTATGTTGTAATCATTAGTGTATTCTTTATTTTAGAAGTACAATTTACTGAAAGATAGCAGTTTATCGAAAATCCCCGTAAAAGGGGATCGTACGTAGAATCATGAAACCATTTATCCGCAGTCATTTATTTTCTACCCTACATCAGAAAGCGAGACCTTTGGAAAGCGTATGTTTGCAATTGTAAAATTTTAAATAAAATTATTTTAACCGACATCATGTATTGCTTTATTTACAGTTTAGTAGAAATAATGATAAAGTAATTTATAATCAAATAATAGTTAATTCAATCTATAATATCAGAAAATGAATTAAATTTTGAAATTCTAATGCATTAGTATTGCTAATGTAAAAATTGGAATAATAGGTTCTGAGATGGAAGAGTTTCATTATATTTTTAGAAGAAGATTAAATTAATACAAATATTATTTATTCAACAAATTAGAATATGAAAATTTACTCTCTTGATGCATAAATAACTATTAAAATAGTAAGATGGATTAAACTAGTTTAGCTCAATTTACAATTAGAAATTTTTGTCATTTGAGAATAATTGATTTCTATTATTATTTTCATAATTACCTTGATTAAATAATAAAATTGTGATGTGAATTAATATCTTTGTGGAGTTTTACCACATAATAAATATAACCAGAACTGACGCCATTTTGTAAGCATAGAAAGTTAGGCAGGTTTCCCATTTGAATTTAAATCTGAGCTCTATTAGTAAAATTCAATTATTTATTGTAGATAATAAATGTGTCTATTTAATAATTATAGTACCTTAAATAACTGAAAACCAAACTTTAATTAAAATAAATAAAGCTTGTTTAAATATTAAATGGATTTTTTGTAATTTGTGAAACATTTTATAAATTACTTATTTAGTTTTCTAATTAAACGTTGATAAATTTTAAATGGGTACTTGACTGTTTACTGCATTCAATCTACAATAACGCCATTGCAACGAACGCGGATAGTATTACTTAAAACAAATGAGTTAACATTTCCGCAAAAAGAGGGTATCAGTTGTCATTTGCATTTTATTGTGCTATTTGAAGTTGCCTAGATTAGATACTGTTTCTGTGCCTTTCAAAGCCGAGGATTTGTTAAATGTAATGGCATAAAAGAAAAAAAGAATACCTATTGTAAATGACTGCTTAAGAACATAAAAATAACGATTAATTTACTTGGTAATACAGGATGTCCTGGATATAGGGAGTATTATTTAATACACGTGTACACGAATATTTAGGGGAAAAAAATTTATCCTAATTCGAAAAAATTTTACAAATTTTCGCGTAAAAATTGATAACAAATCCAGACTTGTAACTTAATACCTTATTTTATTTATTTGGTATTATATTACTGTGTACTCTAATCGGTTTGTTTTACTATTAATGAATAAAAACAGCTTTGTAATGTTATTGTAATAATAACGTGAAGATATTTTTAAAATTATGTATTTCAATTTGTCTATTGTCGTACACATTTGTATTGAATAATTAATTATAAAAAAAAGAAGTTCTGGTGAAATTTTATCTTGGTAAACATTGTTTTATGTTATATCTATGATTGAAATAAACTATAAATAATAACTTTTAGCATTAATTATTATGTACTAAATAAATTATGTAAAAATTACAAACAATGCAAATACAGTATAACTCGTTTATAGCGAACTTGTGATACAACGTACGTTCACCTATAACGAACAAAATCTCAAGTCCAAAACTAATTTACATTTATTAACATATATTTTACGGCTGCTTTTAACGAACACGTTTATAATGAACGGTCGGAAATAACAAACACTTTAATTAGTATATATTAGATTTTATGATTTTTTATAACGAACTTAATTTGAAAAAACTAATTAATCAACAAAGATGATAAATAAACTTATTTGCTTGCATTGGACAAACGTTTTAAAATACGCGTCAAGAATTCCGCAAAGTAAAGCTTATTACTCATCTGTGAAATATGGTGCAGTGCATAGTACATAATTTATAAATACACCCCCACTTATGCCTGATGCTTACATAAAGTTATCTGTAAATGAGATACGTACATTTTAGCCCTCCCAAATCAGCCGAAAGTGTTCGAAGGTTACCGAAATTTTCAAAAATTCAGCAAAACTGTCGTAAATTTTGTCTCTTACTTAATTGCGATGACGACACCGTAAAGCGTGGAGGGAAATGTTGCATGAAATTTATTGCATGTATTCGAATGTACATCCGTTCATCTGCGCATTGCTGTACCTCGTATAAGTGCGTTAACGTAACTTTTCAATGATTCTGTTACAATGAAAAATCGCTTATAACGAACAAAATTCTTGCAATTTTCAAGTTCGTTATAACAAAGTTACACTGTAGGTGGAATGAAACCGTAATGTGCAAATGTCGGTGCAACAAAATTACTTTTACCATAGATTGTAATGAAACAATGAACATTTTTTAATGCCTTTAAGAAAAAGTATGCATTAGCTTATCTGTGAATGAAGCCGTATGCTTAAAGAAAGTGTTCGAAATGGATTCCATTTCCACAAATACAAGTGTTTATTCATCGGTACAGACTACCTGCCATATTCGCACCTGTTTTTGTGTACAAAATCATATCTACCAATTCGTACCTTGTATAATAGATCATACCCGATATTTCGCAAATTTTGTATGATCGATTTATTGCACCTGCAGGGAATGATGACAATATTGAACCCTGTAACAAATACATATTAAATATACAGTCGGCCAGTCATTTCCTTGTCCAATACAGTAGACCAAGTCACAAACAGGGCCGGGCTGAAAACTTTAATTGCAAATATTTCGAAAATTAACCAATTTGGACACAGTATATCAGTGCTTATTGCCGTGTATATTAAAATGTATCTCCTATGAAAGTAATGCCCTTTATATCCCGGATCATGTTTGTAAATATATTTACCTATAGGTCAACCAAGATCGTTTCACATAAGTACACTGATGAAGTTAGCAACATTTGGCACATTTTAAACTTTTCTTCTAATTATAATAATACAATAACAATACTAATACGAATATGAATATAATATAACAATTGGAAGAAACATTTAAAATTTTTATAAGTATTATAAACTTCAGGTCCGTATTTCTTATGTGATATAACCTTACAAGAATATTGCCCAATTTACTAGTCCAAGCAGAAGTATTTATATTTATTAATAAAACTCAAGATTTTAGCGTTAGGAGTATTTTACTTTTAAATATCATTTTTTCCATTTTTAAGAAACTAAAATCATTTTAGAATAATATAATGTAATAAGACCATCCCACTTAACAAAATCCTGATTACATTACTGGTACATTACACCTTATACATTATACACCATACTTTATAACTACAAGATACATCATACAATGATTTTTATATGGTTGTCCATGCCGCCTATTGAATTTATTGCATCGAACTACTCACTGCCGCTCATTGTCTGAGAAATTAGTAAAATATGCCCGTCAACTATGTTATATTTATATTATCTATTTTGAATTTTTAAATAAATATTAAAATTCTAAAAAGTGTATTCATTATAAACAATTCCAACCAGAAATATTTATTTAATATAAATTTAAATATAATCTGATTTGCCAGTTATTTTGAAAGAACGTTGAAAAGCGGCAAATAATTTATATCACAAAATTTAGTTTTAGTATTTGAAAGACAGCACAAACAACCATATAAAATATATACATTACACGTTAAACATTATGTGCTAAATATCAGGTGTTCGAAAAATAAATCGTAGAATAAGTTTTTTTCTAATTTTTTCAAAAATGATAAGTAATTGCTTGCAATTTCACTTTTAATTGGTTGACAAGTTGAGTTCGTTTCTGACGATATCCGTTGACACTATCAAAACTTGACACGGTCTGTTCTCGGAAATCTTTTTTCTTGTACTGGGTCTGCCCGTGAATGTCTTTCTTCTTAAAGCATACTTCTGTGTATATATCTTTTATTATTTGAAGAACACGTATGTGTGTATAAATCACAATGCATTTTGGTCAATTTTTTCTGGTTAGCTCTTTATTTTATTAAATCAATGTTCGATAGTTTTTCTTTGCAAACTGATAGCAGATATTTATCATCGGCACAACATCACAGTTTTGAAGAAAGTGTCGGATGTCTCCAAAACAGAAAAGGCGCTATAAATATATTGGCGTTTGCGCTGTACGCGGGTTCGAATTGTGCCCTAGTTTAAAACTCTTATTTATGTAACGTGACGACAGTTATTGCGTTTTATCTCAGATGATGAGTATAGAAAATTTGTAATAATTTTAATCTTTTATTGAGTTAGATGGATGAGTCCTATTCTCGAATTTTAATTTTATTTTGTAGCAATACTATTACTCTGACGCACGGCTTGGACAATGAATTTAATGTATGCTCTAGTTACTTTGCTTAGGCAATAATTTGAATGTTTCTGTGTATAAAATAGGGAATATAGGATTTTGTAACCTAAATTTGCCTGAGCTAGCTATAGTAGCTTACATAATGTGTAATGTGTAATGAAATGTGATGTCGATAACAAGAATCAGTGTTAAAGTCAGTATCCTAATTAAAAATTTCGTTTTTATATATGACAGTACAAAGGAGACTACTGCGTTGCGATGCCATCCTGCTAACAGACCAGCATGGTCGGACAACAGTGATCGATTCATTTAGTGAACACAATTATTATTGTAAGTTTTTTGGAAACTGCTTAAATATTTTTTAAGTGATGGCAAAAAGTTAATTGTATCATCACATAAAATTTTGAATCACATAATTTTAATAAGATTGGATTTTACTTACGCATATAAGAAACGTATAGAATGAAGATCACAGGCCCTTGATAAAAATTTTTATTTTTAAAATTATAATGAACAATAATCATTTAAAGAAAATAAATTTAAAATGATGGCAAGGTGTGACGTTAAAATTTGATATAGACTTTCGTAGATGAAGATCTTATTATAGTTAGTAGGTATTTAATGTAATGTAACAATTCATTTTAAACTGTATAGGATAGAATTTCATTAAATTATATACATGGTGTAAAGAAAACAGTTTATCTTTTTGTAACAAGCGATAGAAGACATTAATACAAGCAGAAACGTAGTGTACAACAACAGTTCAAAACAGAACGGGTTTCCTGAAAAAATTAGAAAAAGTCAAAATTTTGTCGCGACAGAATTCAACAACTAATAAATAAGAAATAATTATTATTATACATAACAAAACATTTAATAAAATTTTTCGATAACGTTAATGGTTAAGCTTTAATTTAATAAAACGTATTACATAAAATTGTAAATTCTACTAAACAGGAAACCTGACAACTCCTAAGTTCGGTAAACTAGCCATTCATAAATACGTCAAAGATAGTTATTGAAATACCCAAATAAATACAATGTTATTAGTTTACGACTTAATGGTTATAAGTAGTTTAGTAGTATATTAAAAACAGCATTGTGTTATTCATTCGGTTTCACTGAGAACTTTGATAGAAGTCGCTGTCGATTTTGTTACTTGTTGAACAAATGAAAGCTGTAAAGTATTTCGTAGTACCCAATTTGATTATCTTTTTCGCGATAAGTAAAGTATCCAATAGGTTGCATTATCTCAGATTATCATTTGTTGTAAGATCAAGTTAACAGGAGGCGTGAATTACACATCGCCTATTGAATGTATGTTCTGGTGCTTCTGTTTTATAGCAATAATTAATTACATGAAGTGCAACTTCATTTAATTTTTCTGTGCTAAATTAAATCCCAATTTAACAAAAAAATGACGATCATGTTGTGGTGAAATTGCTAATTAAATTTTGTTTATCGGGTGCATTTGAGCTCACCAAGTGCTTGCAAGAGCATGCAAGCTACTTCCTGCTTGTGCATTATAAAAACAATTTCGCTGATTTCCAGTCGATTACAAGCAAGGCAAGCGCAAAACTTTCCGCTGCATCGCTTGCGCTAACAGTAATCTAACCGTAAAATTTAAGTATTGACACAGAATTAAAAACGTTGTTATTCTGTAGATTGTATTATTTTTGGTACTTCGAAACTTTAATTCTTATAAATTTAACTAATGTGCCTTTAACAGTTAATTTTTTAGCGGCAGAGGTACAGCTGCATTATTATTACATAAAGCTTTTAATAAAATTGTCGCCCATTTTAAAGATTTTTGCGATTCCATTTTTTACAAATTATGTTAGGAAAGCATCAACTTACATATGTTTGGTTTTAGATCGTTTATAGTATTCAATGCGCACAAAGCAAGTGATTTTAGTAAAGCGCTTAATTACTTGTTAACCTTAAACGCACCCATTGTATTATAAGAATTAATGTATTCTGTATAATTAAGGTTGACAACTAAATTGCAAATTCTAACCTCAATTTTGGTTGATGCATTTAATAATGTAAATAGTTGGGCGTCATCAAACTCTATTCTTAGGAATTTTATTCAATAGTTTAACCTAACTTTAATTTATAAAATTTGTATTAAGTAAATTGTTCAATTAATTTATTTTATTTTTTTATTTTAAATTTTAAAATTGAAATATTTTATGAACTTTTCTTTATTTAGCTTATTTCTAATTTATCTTCGCAACTTGCTGTTACAAATAATGAGCAATAAAATTGAAACATTGTATTTATTCTAAAACTAAACATGAAAATTGTAGATTTAAATACAAGAAGTTGTTTAGTAATTTAATCCTTTTAGAACTTCAAAACGAATCAAAAATTGAGATTTTAAATTATTATATCTCCTTACTTTGCAAAACAACGTTCAAAGTCATTTATTTCAACAACTTTATAATATATGATGTATGATCTAAACGGATACGCTAGCAATAAATCTTCTCTTGTTCCAGAAAATTATTTACATAACAGAACATCGGTCAGTACGATCAAAATAATTTCAATGCAATGTTGTTAGAGTGCGACAACTTTAATTTGCAATATCTGGTTAACTATTGTTAATAACGAAAAAAGTTATACCATCTTTTCTGCTCTATTTTCGATTTACTACCACATGTTACAAGAACATACACTATTTTCCTTACACCTTGTATAAATATATACAAAATAACTCTAGAAAACACTAGTTTTCAATATAGTTTCTTTGCTTACTCATAATTTTACGGATTGGTATTCTTACATTCATTTAACTAATTAAATTTCATTTCCGTATGCTTAAAATTTGTAAACAATTGCTTCTCATTTTTTCAAATGTATTCAGTTTCATTTTCTAATCAGTTTTTTAATTAAATGTTGCATGTATCTTAGATATTGATGATTCTTTATGAAGTTTTGATTAACCTTTCCAAATATCACTACAGCATTAAGCTAAAATATCACTGCTTTATATGTACACACACAAGGTTACTGGTAATTGGATACATTCCTTTGGAGATCTTATAATACAAGAGGTGAGGAGTAAATTTAACCTAACAAGCATTATACAAAATCCAATCGGTTTTGAGATATTTCGATTTTCATTTTTTTAAAAGTAGTTCTTAATGCCTTAAATTGTAATTTTCAAAAAAGTACCTTAAATTTGTGGAACTTTTTTGCTGCAATACTTGCTCAATACTATAATCTTCCATTTGAAAACAAAAAGTTTTAGAAGCATTGAAAAAGTCGTGCAAATTTAAAAAAGACTTGTAAAAAACTTATTTTTTAAAATCGGAAGTGCATATTTCAGAGGTACAAATCTTGGGCCCAACCTTTTATAGTTATTAAAAAAGGTTGTAAAAATACTGTAACTACCAAATTGGTTTTATTCTTAGATAAACACAGAAAATATATTAATAAAAAGTAAGTGCATTATTGCTTAAATTTTATCTTGTTCAAATTGGGATCCCCTGTTTCTTATACAGGCACGGCAGCGTCTTCTCATTTCCGTCTTCGTCACTCGGGTTGTTAGGTTATTTCTAATTTATTCGGCAGCCTCGATTATTCTCTGTCTAATATCTTCCTTTGTATTTACTGGGGTTGCGTAAACTATGTCTTTCATGTGACACCATACGTAATAATCAATAGGAGTTAAGTCTGGGCTTCGCGCTGGCCAAGGGATTGCACCTGTTCTTCCAATCCAACGATTAAGGAAACGACGATTAAGCATCTCCCGTACTGTCAACCTATAATGTGCTGGGCAACCGTTGTCCTAAAAAATCATTTGCCTTCTGACATCTAAGGGAACATCTTCCAAAAGACCTGGTAGATGATTTTTTAAAAAACCTTCATAGATTTCCCTTCACATGAATATTCAATAGACGCCTTTTCAGTTACTTTAGTTTTCATTTCTATGGTTATATCTAGGGGGCGGAATATATGCATTTAAATGCAGCCAAAATATGCGCATATATATGCCTTGTTTGCCTTTAAAATATGCACTTATATGCCTTT
>JAHWXV010399732.1:0-12289 GCA_024586415.1 Phrixothrix hirtus | reverse complement strand
TGTCGAAGTATTCACGTAGAAAGGCGATGCTTTCTCCAGTTACGTGTGAGCTTGCTCCATCCTGTTGGAAGAACCCAGTCTGAAGCTCGTCATCGTGCAGCTGGTTAATAAATGAAGTAAAGATCTCATCACGGTACCTTGCTGCTGTTGGGGTACTATCGAAGAAAATTGGTCCTATCAGCCTGCGCTTGCTAAATCTAATCCAGTCCCCTACTTTTTGAGGATACAATGCTGATTCTCTGTAGAAATGGAGATTTTCTGCACTCTACATCCTCATATTTTGGGAGTTGATGTAACCGCTAAGGTGAAACCAAGCTTCTTCTGAGAAATAACACCTTTCTAGTTGATTTTCGTTCATATTGTGCACAAACCACTGACAAAATTCCCTTCTAGCTCCGTAGTCTGGTTGACGTAATTCTTGTACAGCACTAAGTTTGTACGAATGCATATGGAGATCGCTCTTTAAAATTGTGCGGCAAGTGGTATGAAAAAGACCTGTTTGAAGTGCAAGCTCACGAAGAGATGTCGTTGGGGTATTGGTGACGATACTCCTGCATTGCTCGACAGCGTCTTCAGTGTATAGTCTCGGCCGGCCACCAACATTTCGTCGAAGAACACTTCCTGTTTCTCTGAATAAAGGCACTGAGTGGATAACAGCGAAATAATAATCATTGTATGCAACAACCGCATTTGCAAATTCTTCTTGAAATTCTAAATAACTGTCATTAATGGAATAAACCCAATTGCCATTGATTTTCCGACCGGTGCGAAAACAAGCCTCTCGAATAAATGACTTTTGTTGAACGGTTAGCATCATTTTTTAAATAAAACTTTAACATTAAACTCCTTTAACACCAACAATAAATTAGTTTGACAGATGTCAAAAGTAGTTCTCATGAAAAATATGAAAATGGAAATGTCTGCATGAATTAAGCAAAGATACATCATTCTGTTTCCATAGGTCTCTTAATTAGAAAACTTTTTATACACACGTTTGAAGAGTAAACCACAGAATAATTAATTTTATTTAACTGTATTATAGTTTTGTCTAAGTATTTTCTGCTACGTACCTGCCTATTAGCTAATTCTATTGCAAAAGAATTTCTATGTGTGTTTATATATTGTGTAAAATGTCTTTTAAATTGGCTGAATTCAATATATAACATAATTTTACTGTTTGTTCTTTTGATTGCCCCAATTTCGGGTAACAAATATATCTGAAACGTTTCTTTCAATTGCACAATCCAGATATAAAAAATTATGTTCTTAGTTTGTATAAATATTCCGTGCGCTGAGAAAACTGTTGTATACTTGAATCTTTACTTCAGCCTTTAACTAACATGTAGCTTCAAACTTTAATGTAACGCGGTTATGTGTGTTACTTATGGTTTTAAATGATATCTGATTTAGTACCCGATACGCAACCCAACTTACATGATCCGAACGTACAAACTACAACTACGATCGGACATTTACTTGCGGTAACCAGTTATACATTTAAACGATTGCAACCAAACATACACCATTTATTCCTGTTTTCCTTGGTTGAACACCATCTTTTCAAAGTTTGACTTTTTATTATAAATATTAATTGTATTTTCACTTACTCGAAATAAAACCAAAATTTTGCAGTTACAATATGAATGATAAAGTTTTAATTTAAATTGATTAATTATATTTAAATTAATAAAAACAACTTTAAATATCGTCAATTATGGAGAATTCACACAACTTGACAAGATTTGCGATAGTTATGTAACTTACGATATTGGTTCTAACTATTCAGCTTGGGTTCTTTAATTTAAATCACTCAAACTGTTTTAGATAAAGAAATTCTTAATTAAATTGTTAAATCAAAAGCAGAACCCACTCTATATTTTAAAATTGAATAACTATTATGAAACAAGAAACATAAAAGAAATCAAATTAAATTTTAACATTATCTATTCCATTAAACAAATATTTTGATCGACTTTGTGTAAGTATTTAGTTCATTGAACGCTTCTTTAACTTGTCACGTCGCACGTTGTATCCTCAATGTGTTGCTCCTCCTTCAACATTGTCGATCTCCCCAGTTTAGCGGGACTCGGCACTTGATTCTTTAAATTGTTTATAAAATTATAGTTAACTAAAAGCCATACACACCGCTAATACACTAATTTGTTTATCGATAAATTGTCAGTGTTTGAATTAACTAATAAAAAGTGCTTCGGAATCAATATCCATTAATTTTTAACGATTTTTAACGGTTATCACGCAACAAAATTTTGGCCAATAAATTGAGGAATTTAAATTTGAACTGTAACTTATTTGATGTTGAATTTTAATTTTAATTACAAGCAATGTTCGATAACGTGAAGCTTTCATCACATCGCAGTTTATTTACAACGTGGAATTTACTGAATCCACCACTTTTCCAGGTAAATGTCCGTAGATAGTATTTCCTTTTCAGTACTTGTTACTTTCTCTTACCTTACACGAAATATAGGTAAACGAGAAACTATTGTTTTCGACCAAATCTTTCGATGTCGAAGTACACGTTTTTGGGTCGCCTGAGTCCGAAAATGACTTTTTTGGGAATTTTTCTATCTGTCTGTATGTGTGTGTTTGTTTGTGTGCGTGCATGCATGTGTTCGTGGGTGCATGCGTGCATGCGTGCGCTCGTTCGCGCTTGCATGCGAGCGTGAGTGCGTGCGTGCGTGCGTGCGTGCGTGCGTGGGTACGAGCGAGCTTCCGTGCGTGCGTGCGTGCTTGCGTGCGTGCGTGATTGCGTGCGTACGAGCGTGCGTGCGTACGTGCGTACATCTGTGAGCATATTTCAAAGTTCTTTATTTAACAAAAAGCTCGTTTCCTAATAATTAATAACGTGCCTGTGAACATGATAACTCATAAACGAAAATTCGTAGATTTACAAAATTTTATATATGTGTTATTCATACGAGCACGCGACTATAACAAATTGGTCAAATTCAGATAACCGAAAGTGTCACTTTGCTTTTGTCATTTATTGACTTTTCGCAATTTTCTCCAAATCTGCTATAATTATTTTTTTAGGTTTATTGTTTTTTAGCCAATTCATGCCCTTTCATTCAATTTCCGCAGTTTGCTAGAAAACGTTGCTTAAATTGAGTACCCGCCACTACTTTTACCGTCAACTCTGAATAGAATGACAATGAAACTAAAAGTCCAGACTAAATGACAGTTTATATTCGCAGTTATTAATACTTTGGTATGCAAAATTAAGAGTTTGGCTAATATCAAATAACCGGAAGTAGCACTTTATTTTGTTATTTTTAGATATTTTCCAAATTTTTCGTTCTTCGCGACTTTCTCGAAACAGTTTACAACGAAGGTTTCTAAAACTCATCCGTTTTCTCACAAATTTGATGCTCTTTCATATAATCTTGGCAATTTCACAGAAAATTTTCCGTAAATCGAGTGACTGGAAGTACTTTTATCGTTAACTCTGAATAAAGTCATTATGAAACTGAAAGTCCTAGCCAGCTGAAAATTTATATTTGGGGCAACAGCTACCTTTATATCTAAAATTAAGAATTTGGTTAACGTTGAATAACCCGAAGTACTACTTTTTTTAGATATTTTCCGAATGTTTCATTTTTTGCTATTTTCATGAAATTGGTTCTAACGATTTTGTTCTCTTTTATTTGAAACAAGCGGTTTCTCTAGTAAGTTTATGAACATTGAGTATCGGGAAGTACTTAGAGTGTTAGTTGTGAAAAACACTTCAGAAATTAAACTAAATGTTATATAAAAGTAAAATTTGATATTTAAGTCTCCTAAGATTTGTACATGAGATGGCAAGAATAACTGCATTGCCCAAGCTTTAAAATAAAACAAAAACTTTGCTGAAATGTCAAATTGTTGCTGTTTTATTCAAAATTTAAATCCTATCGCTCTTATTATTGAAGACCCTATGTAATTAATGTTAATCATTTATGTACAGGGGAAATCAAAACCTTGGCCGTTTCTATTAATAGTTCATACAGATTGGCGACTTAAACGCCTACAGTGTTCTCTTACAGAAGTTTAGCTCACCCAACTATCTTACCCGTGGGGTATTCTGATTTTCCGCTAAAGGTAACACTCCTTAATATCTGTCTATTGCATATTCACCGCTTCTTCTGAAGCCAGTGACACCCAGAACTTCAGAACTAGACTAACTCTGCAGTCATCAAGCGCTTGTTTATAGCATTCACGACCGCCTTCACAGACGCTAGCCAGACAGCGACTTGAATGACTAGAGAACTGTTTGTTTACGTTCCAATAACCAATCAGGTCGTACCAAATTGAATCAGAAAACGTTTATAGAAGAGCTATGCAATTTTCATTTCCATCACTTCCATCATGGAATCTTTGTTGGTAATTATAATTAAACCACTACTTATCTTTAACAGATGTTGTTACAATAAAAGTTAAAACATGATCTTGCTCTAATGCTAACTACAATTCGTAGGCGAAAACGAATCACGGCGCTAGTTGTTTTGCCAAAGTGTTTCCAGAAGACAAGGATGCGAGTATTGAAAATTGTTTCATAACAAACCAATGGTTAGCAGCACCTTTGACTTGAATTGTCATATTACTTACACTTCATTAATTTGATATCATTCATTTGACACTGCACTTTCCTTTAGAACTAATTAGCTACATTTTATTTAAAATGTGCGTAAAAGAATTAAGAATGTTTTTAATTATCTTTTGAATTCCTAATCCTACCAATTAAACGTAAACAATAATATAAAATTGTCAATAAATGACGTTATATACGGAGCGTTCATAACCTAGTTTTATTACTTTGATCCAGAGTAAAAACCTCAAATGTAGAATCAAGGCATATGGTACTCCAACACTGCGAAGGTTTCGAAACATTACCACAGTCGGCAAGCCCATAGCAACAAGTTTGCTGTCATATTGAAGGGGTGCTTCTGATCCATGATTTACCATAATAATACGTGATTATAGATAAGTGTTACGCAAACTTAGTGCCAAAATTTCGCAAAAAAAATCAAAATAAAGGAGGAACAAGATTGTGGCACGACGATCTGTTTCATCACGACAATTATCCGTAATGCTGGTTTCAAATTTTGAAATAATTCTCTTGTTCTCTAGATTTCATCTCTATTGGTTGGTTAGTTGGTATCGGTTTCCTAAAGTAAAACAATATTTTCGGAGAACCTACCTTTCGAACGACAAAACTACGATGATGGCAGTCAAGAGTGGCTTGCAGAACAAGCAAAAGGTTTTTCCAAAAGGCATTAAAGTACTTAAATATCGATACACAAAATTTATTAATCTATCGGTGAACTATGTTGAAAATAAAATGGTTTCAAACTTTTCAGTTGCTCTGGTCTATGTTAAGGATGGTAATCGGTAGACTTCCTCCGTAAATACCAAACTTTTGGATTTGTTTCGTAAACACTGGCCGTTTTTTGACATTTTATACTTGGCCGCCATTAATGATATTAGACTCAATCGAAGTTCAAAATAAAACAATAAGAGTCAGCTACTGAATTGTAGTAGAGTAAACTCTGTCCATAGTTGAATATTAATTGATTTGAAAACTTAAGCAAGCGACTTACCTCCATAGTTTTAACAAATACAGTTCTATAAAATTTTATATAAACAGTGTAAGGTCTCGTCACAGCTACAATTTGTAACGTTACGGAATTACGTTTACAGGATAAAACTATTTATATGTTTGCTTGCTTAGGTAGACCGTCGTGCGAGCGGGTTCATCAGCGGCTTGACATGATTCGGCTTAACGTAGAATGCATTATTTGTACCTAAACGAACTATATTTGTAAATAACTCGGCAAATTAATCTTCGGAAATCATATATTATTCTAATAATTGAAAAGGGTATTATTTACAAGACTAACTCTAAAAAATATGTATAAATTAATAATAAGGAAACAGAATAATTATGTGGCAGCTATTTATAGTTAAAACAAGAAGGGTTTTGTTAAATAAAATGTTCAATTCTGCAATGCTAATTTCAACAAGCATATTTAATTTCACCCTGAGATATATAATAAGCATGTCATAAACAAATTGATTGTATTTAATTACGCACGTATGATAAGATCCGTATTTACTGTCTTTAATATTATTTATTGCGTCTCGTAATGAAGTGTGATCCCACCACTAATTATTCCTAGATACCATGAAGGAAGCGCGCTGGATTGCTTTCTGAAGGTGTACAATTATGTTAGGTAACCCAGTAAATGCTTTTAAATAAATTATTTAAAAATTCCAATGAAGCTTAATTTATTTCAATGTGTTACCCTTTTATTAACACTAAATAGAAGACTAACTTTAATAAGAGGTGTCTTATTCGATTTTTATCCGTGCTCGGGGATAACTTTGATCCTATTTTGAATATTGGACCTTTTTGAAGCTTAAATTGTACCTTGAATAGTTACAACCCTACTGCTGACTCGAACTTTGATTAGATTGTGGGTGAACTGGCCATCTTCGAAGTTTTCTATAATATTCGTCTTTATGCGGTTCTTGCTTCATTTGGAACTGGCTATTCAATGAACAGTGACGGTAATATTAACACGCACTGGCTTACAAGTACGTTACACACGCGATTCTTGGCATAAGACAAGCGAAAATTGTTCCATGTCAAGTTTATATTGACGTTGCAACTTCCCGGCCTTTTCCTTGCTCACCAATAGTTTGAAAGCATTTTCTGAATTTGAACCAATCGAATCCTGCCTAATTACGCTTGTTTAAACTTTCTCGTTGTTGTGATCCTTTCCTTGTGGAAATAACTGCAGTTTTTTTCGGAAACTGTCTTCATATATAATTTAAATGGTTATGGCTCCTATTTAAAGTTTTTATTGCTACTCAGGTAGTTATACTCTGATTTACAAGAGGTATACGATTTCTCACCTATGATTTTCTATCTGCGCTATTTAACATTTTGGAAAGGTTCCTATAATAAATTTTATATTATGTAACCCTTCGATATTTATAAAGTCGTTTTTTTAACATTAAACAATGCTTTTGAGACTATTTAATTATTTCGGAAAGGTTTCTGTAATTATTTTAAATTACTTAAGCCTTTCCATGTTCATAAAATTAATTACTTATAATTAGATTATGATTTTGTGAATACGGCCTAGGAATTGTATTCCTCTGACAACAATATTCTAGTGGTCTCGATGCATCGGTGACATCAACTCCCGTGGCAAGGGCAACTGAAACTCATATCCCCAGTTTTTTGCAAAGTCCGCATGATACGAATTGTCCCTGCAACACCAGAAACTCAGGCACCATGTGTGTCAATGCGGCTTACGGCGCTGGGGGGTTTCACAGCACTCTGGCTATTCGAAACGGAGGAAACATAATAACTAGAAGTGTGTAGGCGCTTTGTACAAGGGAGTTCTGTGGCTCTATCAACAAGGTGTCATCGATGGAGGCGGTGGTTTTTTTATAAACTTCGAAATGCAATCCAGGTCTTCGACTAAATCTGTTTAATTAAATTCAAAGGTTGTTAAATCAACACCACAATTCAAAAGTTTTTAGTCTTCCAGAATGGATTTGTTTATAGACATTCTTAGAGACTTCATTGGTTCTGCTAATGCAGATCTAGTTGCTTTTCTTTTTCTAGTTTTGCGATAATATGTATTAATTGAACTTGCGAGATATTGCGCAATCTTTTACAATAGAATTTAAATTATTGCTTAGAATTGTGTGATCCTTTTTCATTTATGTATAATTAATTATTTTAATTATTGGAAATTACTGTATCCCGCGAATGCAATAGTCTTTAAATTGTCTTTTAAATTTAATTTTAATTAACATGAAAACGCACGAAACTGTACCAATTCTTTTAACGCGTTGTTTGTGTTATAAGGGATACTTTTTCAACCTTACAAGACGACAGCTTATAAAATTCAAAGAGACTTTTCGATATAATAGAGTGACTTAGTAGCGGTGTTTTACTTTAACCTGTAGCTTATAGACCAGAGTTTCTCTCACTTCAGTTATTTGTTAGTGTCTATAAATAAATACTTAAGAATAATGAAACAAAGGTTTATTTATCGATTTTAAACTAAATAGTTGCCTTATACACGAGTAAAAAGTTCAGCAATATTTCAGGGATACTTATGCACTATAATTACATTTATTTGTTCATCCGTACGTTCGATCCACCATATCAAGAAATATATGACATACGTTAGTGTAGTTTTATGCTAATAGCGAATATCAAAATCGCATTTTGATAAGAAAAAGTCATTGCAATTTAACTTCTGAAACATATAATAATACTGGCATTTTCAAGTTAGCTTTTGCTACAGTTTTATTAATACGCATTATAGAAATGTAGTTCAACATTTATTTACTAAGGTGTACTTTATTGGAAATTATCAACACGTAGTAGAGGTGTAAAATATATTTCACGTAAATAGCATAAACATTTAGGTATACCATCTCATGGGGTATTTATAGATTTTATAATTCGACTGTAATAAAATCTTGATTTATCGCATTCAATAGGCTTATGTTCCAACAGATAGCATGAGCTAGGAATTATTATAATCCATATATGTCAACGAGCGGTCGCATTGTTCACCTCTATTTTTTTACCTAAATTCATTGCAGCAATTTACCATTAACTTCTCGTAGAAAACGATTCTGTTGACAATAAGAACTTATTGTTGGACATAAATTTAGTTGTGTGCAGCAGGGACTATTTTATGGTCTTTTTAGATACTTATTTAATTATATTATAGGGTTGCCGTAGGTACACATAAATTACTTTTATTGCTAGGTATTTATTCTATAACGACCTTTAGCACTAATAGAGAATCCGACTGTCATTTATCACTTTTGAAAATTTATTCATTCCATTTGGTGATAATTGCCTCGTTTCATAATCGATAAGTAAACAATTAGTTTTAAATTTGACTAAGAGAATTATAACCAAGCTTTACGGGTATCCTAATGATTATCCTTCGACCCCAGTCGCCAGTTGGACCACAACGGTTAAACACGACCGAAAAGGACTTCTATTCGGGTTGCATTGTTGAGACGGAGTAAGTTGTAACAGGGATGGTTGCGAACCTAAGGAAGGTAGAGATAACCAATGAATTATTCTCGACACATTGCTGCAGTAAAGGACAGTTCCAAGGATATTGTCACACGTAAGCTTGCCAAACAATACCCAGATAAACCTGCAACGCAGCCGCAAAGGAAATCGTTAAGACGCTATAGCCAAAAAATTATTAACACATTCGTCATCTAAATAATACCAATATTTATCTGATTTCGAATTATAGTTATATATTATGGCCCATCGATCACCTACATAACAAAAAAATTTGAAATTTTTCACATTTTTGTTGAAATTCCTATGACTATTTATTTAAAAATGTTTTGCATTATATATCACGAACGTTAGAATAAAGCGAATATTGAGTAATCACGTTCAATAGAAATACTTAAAATGATTTTGCAAAAGATAGTAATGTGGTTTGTTTTATTGTGTGCCGTCCTTAACAACAGGTACGACTAAAATCGTATGTTAGAATGTCCAGAAAACACAACAAATATCCTTGGGGAAATTTGAATTCGCATGTCGAGATCTTGGTAAACGTGGCTAGGCACTTAAATCTGTGGGCTGCAACAAATCAATCTATAAAAATTTTCAAGGGAGTAAATGAAAAATCTTTTAAATAATTAAAAATTATGAAGAATGTTCTAAGAAAAGGAGTCCCTGGAGTTCCTCGCATGTTCAGGATACAATTCAAAAGATCGCATGATAACCGCTGCATAATTCAAAGGCTCCCATTACAAGTATTAAATAATGAAGATGACTAAGAGCCTAGGGTAAACTGAAACATTACTGTATGTAGTAGGGTGTGAATCAACCCCGCAGCCAATAAAACCGATGGACAAGCAAGCACGAAAATAAAAATTAAATATTCAAGAGTTCCACCGCCTCTAATGGGAGAGGAAATAAAACCGAGGCTGCCGGAGTTTAACTCAGAATTGAAAAAGACTTATGTTTCTAGAACGCGACATTTGTTTTTCTTTGTACCGGGAAAGGGAAAATCCTTTTAGATTTTTAATGTAAGACGTATTTTCTCTCTTATTTAATAGATTCTTTAAAAGACATACATTTGTCTATATCAATAAAAATCATTAATTATAGTAGTCAGTATAAAGAAAATTGAACAACTTTTACAATTACTAAATGCATATCGTGGTATATACATTTGCGTAATGTAGGTAATTAGTAGTTATACATAGCTGTAATCGTGCATTACTTGTTAAGTACATTTTATATCTTTATATGAAAGGAAATAGCGTTAAATGTACTTACGTGCGGGCAATTAATATCGGCAGTGCCTGAAAAAAATATATATGAAACATTATATCTCTTCAAATAATCTTAAAACAATTAGTCAAATAATTTTCCCAGTAAACTTTGCTAGTTTTATTCTG
Source organism: Phrixothrix hirtus (assembly GCA_024586415.1). NCBI lineage: Eukaryota > Metazoa > Arthropoda > Insecta > Coleoptera > Phengodidae > Phrixothrix > Phrixothrix hirtus. Next base: position 1,813 of record JAHWXV010399732.1, on the reverse strand, counting down.
AAAATTTATGAATATAATTAAGCTCAGGTGAGTTTTAAATTCAAATATTTCCGGATTGGAGAGTATAAACATAAAGCCGGGGAAATTTAAAATTCCAAGCTCGGCGCATAATTGAAGGATGTTATGTATAGGAGAATCAATTCGTAATTATCAATATCCAAAGAATGACTGATTCACTCTAGTTAATTTGAAAGTTTTTTGTATATAAGGAAGGGCAACGATAATTATAACTATTTAAAGGTTAAAGCCAAGTTCCTAAGAATGGAAAATGTCATAAAATAAAAGATCTAGCTTTTCCAATTTGAACCAACATAATTAACCGTCATAACTGTGGTACGTTATGTGTTATTATTTAATGGGAGTTGAAATAGTCATTTATCTGTAGGCAGTTTTAAATACTTAAGCGTGTGTCTTTAACATTGTAACAAGAGAAACAAGAACTGATGACATTTTTAATATACTTTTACAGTACGAATTGAAAATGTACACCTTCAAAATTTAACCGCAAATTAACCGGTAACGCCTTGTTAACAAAATTTATGAATTGAATTGGCATTTTAAATTTTGACAGTTCTCAAAGTTATACCCGACACGACAATTCGTCTTCTACTACGGGACGGAACTGCGCTGCGCACATTCTAAGTGTGCCACTATTGATAATTTGGAAGCTTCCAGACTTGCACGACTGGCAAAGAATGTGTGGCTCAAAAGTACTTAATAAACTAGCTTTCAATAAGGTATCATGCGCCAATAACGGAAGGCGAAAGTAAACTAGACAAAAAGTGTAAGGGCGCCACTCCATCTGTCAATAATTACTCGATAATTTTGAAAAATCTTGGGGTGGAGGGCTGAGTTCGAAATGCCTGGGTTATAAGGTTCTAACACTCATTCATCTACATCACGGTCTGTGCAATTAATAACTGAATTTTGAGGTTAAATAATGCCTTATCTGGTAGTTATGAATAAAGGTAACTTAGTACTAATAGACATAATAAAGTAAATAAATGGAATAAAGGTTAATATAACCCAATAAAATGAATGAAAAAAAATACAATTGAAAAATGTAACTCAACATAAAGTCTAAATTACTTTGGTCGTCGACCAAGTGATTCGAAATTGGCCACTACTTTATTTAATAAACTTAAATTTAAACATACACAAGTAAATCACAACATACAAAGAAATATTTGTTAAAAAAATTCGTTCGTGGGTTTATTAAAGTAAATATATTAATTATTCCACTACGCAGGAAATGGCATGACCTGTACACAGAATTAAATTCTGTAAGTTACCTAATTTGGTGATGGTGACTCAATTTCCTTAAACCTTCCATTAGGCCAATTGACAGCTTAGCGCAGTTGATGAGAAGGAGAAATAAATGAACGTAACGTATATGGATTGTTGCGCAGCACCAAATGGGGTGTTCGTGGTGATGGAAACGATCCATTGAACCTGGATTGCTTACGTTACGAGTAGTGTTTATGAAAGTTTTGCAATCCAAAGGTATTAGTCTGTCGGTGTAACCCTAGCGCATACGACTACTGATTTAAAACAATATAATGTATAATTTTTAACAAGCATTTTAATACATATTAAAAATTTCCTGCACCGGCTGAGGCTCGAATTCAGGACCTTGTGCTTACATGACACATGCTCTAACCAACGACGCCTACAGATTTGTAAGCATAAAATATCGAATATGCATATAATGACAATTCAAGGCGTTAGATATTTTTAATAGACATTTTTATACTTGATATATATATATATATATATATATATATATATATATATATATATATATATATATATA
>JAHWXV010399719.1:0-14084 GCA_024586415.1 Phrixothrix hirtus | reverse complement strand
TTTAACAATCTTTAGAAAAATAAATCTATACAGTTGATTTAATTTTTCTATGTTAGATTCGCGTTAATTTATGAATTAAATTACGTGAATCTAACAGCACCCATTACCGAACGCGGTCGTGTCTCGGTCCGTTAATTTAGTAACTAATTTATCCGGAGCTCGTCCGTGTATTGGCCTTGCGCAATCGCTTGTCCCAAATAAAATACCAAAACTTTTGTTAGTTAATCCTATTACATAATATAATGTGTTATTAGGAATTTAGTTTGGTCAAAACATAAAAAAATAATTTTGACTTCCCTTTTGCCTCTAATGTTGCTGTAATTACCTTCGATACTTTTTCTTTGTGCTTTACATTTCTATATTTTTCATACGCACTTTGTATGCGAAAAATCTCTCAATTGCGATGTAACTCGTCTAAAAGTACGCTCTCATCTCTAGCCATGCCCGGGGCATCACTGTCAAACGGTAAACAAATCTATTCACGTAGGGTCCGGATACTGCGTACAGTCACGCCGCAGGTATGTGTAAACGATCGCATTTAATTTAATTGTGCAATTTTTCTACCAAGTGATGGACGTAACTCAGCCGTCCACTGATATTTCATGTGAAACATATTTCAATCGCTGTTTAGAAAGAGTATAATTATAAATTTATTTTTTTAAGATTAAAAGAAAGTAGGTATCTATAATAAATCATAAATCATTTAGTAGGTTAAGATTAAAAGATTACTGTATTGAAGGTGTTGAAGAAACTGTCGTCAAAGTAACTGGAGTCGCAGTTGCAAATACTTCAATTCTAACTTATAAAATTGAATCTTTATGTTAAATTGTAAGACGCCAGAGCTACCCGATTTTCAGCGATGATTGGATTTTTGTAAGTGGTATTGAAAAAAGTTCGACGCAATCCATTATTATTCAGGAATGTGATTTGAACAGATGAAGGTTATCTAAGCAGTGTCCAAATTTTTTACCGATCTAACAATTACTACAGGTTCGATGGCGACCTTCACCGTACCATCGGTGTCGAAGTTCAGGGAAGATTGGACTTAGAGTTTAGTCTAATTTTACACTAGCCTAATTTTGATTTAGACCATTCCAGTTTACTCAAAAATGACAACTTAGGGTATAATCAACATTCACATCTACCCATCCTATACATATAAATATTTAGAAAATAAGCTATTTACTGAATCCAATTCACGGCAAAGTTGGTTAGCCAATTTTGTTGACCTAATCGTGTTATTTTATCCTCTTAGAATTATGCATGTACTAATAAAATATTATATCCTTATATAGGGGGTGTTTTTCGATAGGAAAACTGCGATATTATCTAAAGTAATACGAGGTACGATCAAAATCTATCCGGATTGGTGGCATAAGTCTAGAGTCGAGCGCCACAGTTGACAGTAGCTTTACACATTTTGACCTTGCAACATACCGCGCAAGCGCTGCGAATTACGCCAACCTAATTCTTCGAGTTTTATTGTTATGTCTGCGTCGTTGTTTACGGCATTTGTTATGTTCGAAAAAAGTGATCAACGAATTTGTACCAAGTTTTGTCAAAAACTTGGTAAAACATGCAAAGACACGTACTTAAAGTTACAGACCATGTATGGAGAGGAATGCATGAGCTGTACCCAAGTTTATCAGTGGTATAAACATTTTAAAGATGGCCGAAAGAGTGTTGAAAGTGATGCACGTTTTGGGAGGCCCGCAACCAGAAGAAGTAAACACAATGTGTTAGAAAATCACCGAATAGTTACAGATTTCGGCATTAGTCTCAGTTTAGTGCAGTCGATTCTGACGGACAATTTGGGCATGAGACACATCTCAGTCACATTTGTTCTAAAATTGCTTGACCAGAAACGGGCTCTTATTTCAGCTGCTCGTGACCTGCTTGAGTGCGTCGAAAACGACGAACGCCTCTTAAAAACTACCCTTACTGATGATGAGTCGTGAGTTTACGGGTATGATTCCGAAACTAAAGCTCAGTCTTCACAGTGGAAAACCAGACCTAAAAAACACGAGAAATTTCAAGACGATGATGATTGGGTTTTTCGATTATAAAGAAATTGTGCACCAAAAATACGATCCACCAAGTCAAACAATAAATAAGGAATATTTTTGTCAAGTATAGGACGTTTGAGGGATGTAGTACGTCGCAAAAGACCGGAATTGCACGAGAGTACCGAATGCTATATCTATCATGATAATGCACTTCCACACTCAGCATAGATTGGGCCGAAGTTTCTTACTAAATACCACATTCCACAGGTTTGGCAGCCACCAAATTCAATACATCTCGCACCCAGTGATTTTTTATCTTCCCAAGGATAAAATACCACATGAAAGGACAAAGATTTCAGGCTGTTCATGGTATAACAGAATGCGACGAGGCAGAAGTTCGCTATTTCGGAAGATGACTTCAAAACTTGCTCCGTGCAGTCTAAGTGTGTGGCTTCGGGAGGGGACTAGTTCGAAGGCGATTTTCATTTAATAAATCCAATCCAGATAGATTTTGATCATATCTCGTATGAGGGGCAGAGAAAATAGTTTCGGGCATAAAAGATTGCGGGCTATACGCGTGATATTTGATTTAAGAGAGAAAAGGTTTTACAACGAAGTTTAATGACAAAATTGTGGTCTTAAGAGGCACACAAAAATATTATGAAGATGCAATTGAATCTGAACCTTCTTTGCATATTGAAATAATTTTCTTAATACTAGTAGACAAAGATGCCAGTAAAAATCTAACATTTTCCTATTTTTAAAGAAAAAACTTGTCCCACTTCTCTATCTATTATTATTTGCTTATTTTTAATTTTGTAAAAAATGTGCGTGAAACAATAATTCAATTTTAATTCTGAAAATAATTTATTTTGTATTCGAAGTATTTTGCTCCGCGGCGCATAATAAATGAAATATACGAGGATAATTCAATAAATCAGGTAAAAATGTAGGCGATAACGTCATAAGAATAAAATCAATATTATTTTGTTAAAATACAACAAGAGTTGTACCAAATTTCAAGGACATTTATCGATTAATTTGTGCATGACATCTATTTAAAGTAAAGAACTTGTATTTGTTTCTCTAAAATGGAAAAAAAATTTTTCGCTATCTCATTAAACATCATTTTCTGCTTACAAAAACCATAACACAAACAAAACAAAAGCTTAACAAACATTATCTGTACTTCACAATTAAAACGATTCACATATGTTTTAATGATTTTTGATTGTTGTCAAACGAGCATTTGCGGTGCTAAGCGGTCTGGCAACTTAAAAATATAATCGTATACTGCAGATGATATACAAAGGTGTACGATATTGTATTGGCAGATCGTCCAGTGAAGATGCGCAAGAATCTGGAGGCTTAAGCCTCCAAGGTTTGAAAACCTTGTTGATTAGTACGAGGTTTCCATTTCATGATGGTTTAAATATGAAAAGGGTTTCTTCAAGATGGGTGTCGCGTTTGCTAACAGTGGATCAAAAACGTAATTGTTCAATGACTTCAGAGTATTTTTGGAAATGTATAAGCGTAATAAGTTTGAGCTTTTTTGTCCATTCGTTACTGTTTATGAAAATTACGTCGAACACTATACTCCAGAAATAAAAATCAATCGAAATAATGGATGAAGTGCATCGAAGAAGACAAAAGTGGTGCCATCAGCTGTAAAGTGATGGCAACTGATTTGTGGGCTACTTATGGAATAATTCTCATTGACTACCTAAGAAAAGGTAGGACAATGACAGAAGAATATTATTCATGGTTGTTGGACCTGTGAACGAAATAATCAAAGAAAATCGACCACATTTGACACAAAAATAAATTTTATTTTGCCACGATAATGCACCAGCATAGTGCAACTGTGAAAATAAATTGTATTTCAAAATGTTTTCATATGCTCCATATTCATCCGACTTGCGCTCTTATGACTATTTCTCATTTCCAAATATAAAAACTTAGCTTAATGGTAAGAAATTTGCATTCAGTAAAGAAATAATCGCCAAAGTAGACGCATATTTTACAGACTTTGGTAAATTTTATTTTACTGAAGGCATTAAACTCTTGAATAAAATTGGAATAGCGATATTCAAAAATAAAAAGGTTTTACACCGAAAAAACAACTGCTTGTTTCATTTTTACCTAACTTATTGATCTACTCTCATACTAGGGTGGCTCTCTGAAAAAGACATACTGTATAATTGTTTAATGAATAAAAAAACAAGTAAATTTGGGATAATATGTTGAAACCAGGTAAAAAGTGAATAATTTATGTAACAAGGCAGACAATAGATTTGTTTGAAAAAATGTCATTATCGTTTCGACAATGTATATACTAATTTTTATAATAATTATACTTAGCTACCAACTCTGATATTTCAGTTTGCATTATATATTCTAAAGCAAAAAGATTCTAAGCAATTCTAATGACATTCTTGTGAAATATGAATGCATTATTATTTTATTGAAAAGAAGGGTTATTTAATATCGACTCATTATTAGTCACATAACGATTGATATTTTCTTAAAGTAACGTGTCTTAATAATTAATGAAGACGTGTCCTGGAATTGAACTTTCAATGGAACTATTTTGCATTTCTAATAAATTTGATACTTTTTTAACAATGAATTTCATTACTAGTTTTAATTGCATTTTCTGTTTATATTTCATTAATTTTCGGTTCGGAAATATATGTGTATATCCCTATACACGGTGCTAACAATCAATAGATCAATGTCCTTAAACCTTACAATTTGAATACTTTAATGGATTTTCTATTTTCGTGTTATTAAAAGCGACAATGAGTTTGGATAAGTTCCTTAATGTATACACAAGGGAGTGTTTAAAATGAATGAATGCAGGTACTAGAAGTTGAACGTTATGTAAGAATTGATTAGTTCTTTAACTTTTTGTTAGTATTCATTTAAGTGCCAATCTTTTATATAGTTAATACTACACAGTTTAAATTTATTACGTCAAACTTAAAGAATTAGAATTTGTTAAGAAAAAATTCTGGTTGTATAAAAATTAACCTCTGTTATTAAATATTTACACATTTTAATTTATTATAAGCAAATATGGGCAACTATCACCTAAGTGTTTTTAAAAATCGTTTATTTTACGAATTGTATAAAATTTTAAATCAGTTAACTTAGAATTAATTTCATAATTTTGTTAGTTATATGATGACAAATCAATTTATTATTATTTAATAAATGGTATTTAAGACATGCAGGCAATAATTCATTATTAAAATCTAAAATAGATATATTTTGCATATACATTTATTCAATAATTAAAATTCACACATGCATTGTCGTGTAAAAATGTAGGACTAAAATTGATTAATTAAATTGTCATGTCGACTCGTGTAGATGTGTAATTACCGTCACAGTTCGATTTTTACATTTACTTCTGGTCAACATTAACCGTTTCTCACAGGATGTATTAATCAATAATAGTAATAAATTATTAAACGATAAAGTCACCTGACCGTGCTGCGTAGTATATTTGAAAATCGAAACTAACAAAATCGAAGACATGTCCATTTATATTAGAACCTTTATCATGTCAGTGTTGTAAAGAAAATTCTTTTTACTTTTAATACTTTAAGTGCAGAAAATGAAGGACAATTCCGCTTTAGGTGCTCTTACTAAAAAGTCTAATATCCGAATATGGATTCATCAAAGGGATTTGGGCCATCTTCAGCAAGTTGTGTGGGAAGGACATGGTTCTAAATTACTGGTTGAACATAGTAATAATCTCAAAATTAGAAAATTTTTGGAAGCTGTTCCGCATATAATGGTGAGTTAACAATACTTATAACTTTAAAATAATTCACAACTAATATCATTTAAAACTATACCGAATGGTTGTTTTAATTAATTAAATTATGACACTTTTAACAATTATTTAGTATTATTAATTGAATATTTACCTGACAGTTTAATTAAGATAACTAAATATCTGCATAAATCATGATCAAGATTCACTGTAAAATTGAACCCTTTTTCTTCAAAAGCATTTTTTAGATGAATAACTGAACATATTCCTTAGAATCTGCTTTACAAGAAATTATATAAGTTTTGGTTTCATTTTAGGGTTTAATTAGAGATATTCATACAGATGTACTAAACAATGACGTTGATTCTCTAAAAACGCATAGCAGTTCGACAATCCCTCCTATAGTTTTATCTGGAAAAGATGGAAACGGCCTTACACCCTTACATAAGGTGACTATAAAATAGATATTATATTAACATCTAAACTTTTTCCAAAGGCCGCAGGTTTAGGCCGTCAAGAAATAGCAGAATATATTGTAGACACGTTCCCTTGTAGTGTAACATTGGTCGATAACGAAGGTAGAACTCCCCTTCATTATTCTATGTTGGCAAAAGATTATGGTAAGATGTTCGATTTCCTTATTCAATCAGGAGCAGATGAGTCAGCCTTAGACCATGTAAGCTGTTTAATTCTATTTAAATTAAATTTCATAATAAGTGTTTGTAGAAACAAAAAACGGCTGCATACTATAAAACCAGGACTTCAGAATTAGATCAGAGATTCATACAAGTAATACCAGAATGTCCTCGTAGTGCTAGAGAAGATTATTTTACAACATGGGATTGGAATATTCTTTCCTCTTCAGCTAGTAGTGAAATAATTAATAAAGTTTCAAAAAGACACTCTAGAGAAATGGTGAATGATTCAACACCGACTGAAGATTCTGAGCAACCTGTTGAAGAAAAGCAAGTTACAGAAGCGCCAGAAAATGAAATTAAAGACGATTCTATAGAAGATACTCAAGAAGGTGCTGGTACTGAAAATAAAGGAACTGAAGAACTCGAAAGTAGTCATGAAGAAAAGGAAGACACCGCTAACGAATCAAGCAATCAAGACGAATCTAAAGTAGAAGTTGAACAAATAGATACAGAAACGGAAGCCGAAAAAGATAAACAAACAAATGATGAAGGTGGCAAAGAACAGCAAGTACATCGCGAGGAAACTCCTCCTACTGCAAATATTGCAGAGGTAGCTCCAGTTGAGATTCCCAAGAGTGGCAAGAGCATCAAGAGTGAAAATAGCAATAAGAGTGCCAAGAGTGCTAAGAGCATTAAAAGCGCTAAAAGTGATAAAAGTGAGCCCAATGACGAAGAAAAAGTTATAGATACAAATCATACGCAAGAAGTATCAGAGACTAAAATTAGTAACGAACAGGATAAAATGCATATCGAAGAAAAAGCAGAAGTGCAAAATAAAGAATTCGTGGAAAATACAGAAGAAGGAGTAATTGAAGGAGTTGTTAACGGAGAAAATGAAATTGAATCAGTAAATGAACAAGGCCAAGGAGTTGACGACAAATCAGATGATCCCGAAATATTAAACTTGATAGCAGAAGGAAATATGGAACAATTAGCTGCATTAGTATTGAATGGCGAAGGAGAAAGGTTAATCGGGTATAATGCTGAAAATCCGGAACTTCAAGCGTTCTTGGACAATGTCCCTACTTATATGGTATTTAAGTTGCAGTAGTTTCAAAATAAATTTTCTCTTATTTTAATTTCAGTCTAAAATTAATCGCATTCACATATCGGCTAGAGAAGGAAGCCTACGTGATTTACAAGCAGCATTGGATCGGCGTAAATTTGCTATTGCGAAAGATCACGTTTCACCATACGGAGCTTCACCATTACATGTTGCTACCATATTTGGAAATACTAGCATCGTTAGATACTTGGCTGGAAGATTTCCTGAGACGGTTCAAGCTGTCGACGATAATAATAGAACACCGTTACATTATGCTGCAGTATTAGCCGACAATGGCCATTATTATAATTTGCTTGTTCATTTAGGAGCCGATGTTAGAGTTGAAGATAAGGTAACGATCTGTAATTTATAGCTTCTGATTTTAATTTATTTTACGTGTTTTGCAGTTTGGAAACGTTCCTGATTATTACAGAACAAATGAAGATGACTTCTCTCACCGAACGTTATTAGAAGAATTTGGAGCAGAACAAACGGTTGATGAAATTCTCAGTGATAAAGGTAGGATATTTATCTATTCTGACTCTTTCACTATACTTTAAGATATCATTTATTACCAACAAATGATTTTAACTTAATAAGATATAAAGTATATCCAACTTTTTATCGTTTTGTTGATAGATATTAAATAAAATCAGAATCTTGAAGTTTTTGTCAAAAAAAATGGTAATAATATTTCTTCATAAAATGTAGATACGCGCAATAATTATTTTGGGTAATCTCTACTTGTATAAAGGCTAATGTCTTCATTTAAAGTTATCCTTCATTTTTTTAAAGTTAACAAATTTAAAATATGCAGAACTGTATGGAAACTAAATGATATGCAATTAATAAACTAAAAATTGGCCATAATTAATGTTTACTTTAATATTTCTATTACACCGAGGAGCTCCGTTTCGCAAGATCTCATGGGTGGTGAGCTTAAACATCGAGGTGTACGTCAGTAGCCACATACTGAACCTAAAAATAACGATAACACTGATGAACTATTATATATTATTTGTTTATTGAAAAATATTTAGATTTTCAAAAGATTCTGAGGCCTACTAATCAGAAAAATTGGTTTCTGCATCACCAGCCATGAGGTTTTGAGCAAACTCTACCTGATCTATCAAACAAAACGATAATATCGAAATGAAGTGTATGTATTAATGTAATATCTGAGGAATAAGCTTTATAAAATTAAAACTAATCCTTTTTTAATAAAAAACATTATTTTCGTCGTGGTAAATTTAAGTAAATATACACCAGCGACTTCAAAGTAAACAAATGCCCTATGATTTTGTTGCAGAAATATTGTACTTTAATAATAAAACGTACTATTAAATGGAAAGGCTAGTCTAATCTCTTTACAAATCTTTGCAAATTGTCTGCCGGAACAATTTTCAAGTTTACTGTTTGGAGTATAGATGGCAAATAGCTATGTTCGACAATACCGTACCTAGATCATTAATTTTACTTTGACAACAAACGTGATATTCAAGATTGCTGCATTCTTATACAGTACGTTTTTAAAGGTGGAGCATCAAGGTCATTCAAATTTTGTCGCTTGTTTTAGATTTTGTGCTTGCTATTTTAGATGTATGAAAAATGTTTAGCCATTTATTGGCAAATTAAAGAAATAAATGGCGCAGAAAAACTAGCAGTATAAAAATAAATAAATATCCAATAAATTACTGCCCAGAAGAACAATGATACTCTTAAGAGGGAATTTTAGGTTATAGTCAAAGTTGAAAATTAATCAACTATATTTATCTTCTCTTCTGGGCATTAATTTATTAGTTCGACGTATTTGCTCTCATAAAAATTAATAGCTTTTAAGCAAGCATTTCTTTAGTTGCTCTAAAAGAATTGATTATACTTCTAAAATCTTAAAAAATAATATGTAATTCACTGGCACCTAAAGTACATAAAGTCTAATCAACAACGACGAGATGACAATCGTGTTTGTAGCACATATTTCTATGAAGCGGCAATTTTTATAATTTCAGTTATTTTGATGACCTTGATCTTGATGTTTCACTATCAAAAATAATCACGGTTTATCTATTTACATAAATATTAATACGAGGATCATTCAACGGCTAAAGGGAAACGCTGTTTCGAAATGGTTTATTCAAACAATTTTTGGACAAATCCTCCTCCAACATTTATGCACTTGTCCCACTGGTGTTGTTCCAGAAGCTAAATAAGTTTCACATCATTATTATCTTTAGACTTTATTCCGTGCAATGCCTCCTTGAGTTGATCAAAAAAAAACAATGTTCAGAGAGGCGAAATCCGGGCTGTAAGGCACGTCCGACAGAACCTCTCCATCAAACTCCTGAATGGCTTCAAGTGTTATCTTGAAGCAAAAAAATTCCTTTTTTCCCGATAAACCATGCTGTTTCATCTTCATCGCAGACTCAACTTTATGTTGAAGTGTTTAGCTGTGCTACCATTTACTGATTTCAAATAATCGCAGAAAATTGGACTTTTGGCTTCCCAGAAAATCGTAAGCATTATTTTACCGAGCGACGGTTAGGTTTTGAATTTTTGTCTAGATGAAAAACTGAGATGCCTCATGCTCCATATCTAATATCTTGAATTATGAATATTGCTTCACCATTCTAGGAGTTGAAAACAAAATTTTTTTATCATACCTAAGCTGTGCTTTTTTAAAAGGACGTGTCTTACTGAAATGATTTGTGTAAGTTATACAAACAAATAAGCACTTGCTTCTACGCGGTTTTACAAGGACAGATTTGCCAACTTAACTTTGTAAATTATCATTCTTGTACCGTAAGTAATTTTTCCATTATTCATTTTTCTTTTTAGATATTAAATAATCTTATAAGTTTTTTTTTATATCTCTTAGTTGTACTAGAAGTTTGACTGTCCTCCGTATATGATCCCATATCGATCTTCTTAAATCCGCTTCAAGAGTACATTTCAGTATTCGGAAGTTACTGTAAATAGTTGTCTTCTTGCTACTACATCACAATATATTTTATAGTAATAGTACGACGTTGGTGTAGCAATACGCATTCGGAATAATCTGCAAAATTCCATCTGTAGTAGTATTATCGCAAACCGGTTCTGCTATATTTACTATATGAATAATGAATTTAAGTAAAAAAATAAAGAGAAGATATTTTTGATAGTATTAAGTAATTGTAATTTATTATATAATACATATGAATAGGTCGACGATCTGATAGAGAAGAGTACAATAACTTTAAATTATTTTTAGTTCTATAGATACTATTAATTATGTAAATGTTCCTTCATGCATATTAAATGTGCCGATTTTTTTAGGATGTCGACATTACTGAGTTCATCATCCCATTGTAGCCATTTACTTAATGGTTGAACATAGTAACATGTAGTTAATGTTAGATACAGAAATGGTCGATATTATCTAAGATCATACGATAACACACTTTCCTTGTTCAGAATCAGCAATTCATAGTTTATTTTTGTATTTGATTTAAGAAACATTTTAAGAATTTTTTTAGGGTTGTAATTAAAATATTTTTGGACGATTGGTTATACTTGCTTATTCTTTGTTCCAAATAAGGTGACTATTGAAAATAAAAGACAAGTAAGTAAACAAAATTTCATTCTTCATTTTTTCCACAAAGTTCCGAAAGGTCAAGGATTTAATTAATTACTCACCGTCGGAAACCTTTGGACGTTTCCTTATATTATATTAATCATTTTAGACCAAAAGATCTAACTTAATCTAGAGTTCATTATATGATGTACAACAGATTTTTTTTGCAACAATAACTTCTGTCACCACTAACTATGTTATCTAACTTTCTATGAATACTACATTGCTTTGAAACGAGATATTTATAACACTCGCTTAAATATGAACAAGAATGTTTTTGGCTAATAAGCTCTTTGGATTCATTACCAAATGCATTTCCAGGGGTATAAACATATCACTGTCAATAACTAAGCTAAACTTATTTGGCTATATCAATTACGTCCAGAATTTATTCCACATATACATTAGATATTAAAACCACTTGAAAAAAAATTCTGAATTCCTTTTTTGAGCATCCGTTTAGTTTTAGCAGTGCGATTCAAATTATTTTGTAACTTCACTTCAAGTAATGTATCAGTAACAATGATTTAAAGAAGAAACATTGTTGATTTTATGTACTGGTAGCTAGGCTACCTATTTGCATTTGTATGTCAGGTAAAAACGCAAGAAATAGCGCCACCAGAATAAAATCAGTATCAATTTGTTAAAATATATTCCTCCAGATGGGGTAATGCCAATTTTCAAGAACATCTGCAGATTAGTTTGTGTTTGACGAGCAACTTGTATAGTTTCGCAAGAATGGAAAAAGGTAATTTTTGCATTTTCATTGAACATTATTTTCTACGTGGAAAAACAATAACAGAAAGAAAAGAAAAGTTTGAAGAAAATTATGCGGACTCTAATCCATCAATCAAAATGATTTAAAGGTGCATTCATAATTTTTGTTGTTGTCATACGAGCGTTCGCGATGTTGAACGTTCTGGCAGGCCAAAGAATTCCCATATACCAGAAACAATTTTAATTCACGATTTGGATATGAAATAGCTTCGCAAGATGTGTGCGCGTTTGGACTAAAAACGTAATCGTGCAACGACGCTAGTGTATTTTTTGAAGCTATTTGAATTTTTGCGTCATTTTATTACTGCTGATGAAACCTGGATCCATTATTATTCTCCGGAAATCATAAATCAATCGAAAGTTTGGGTAGAAGCTAGTTAAAGTGCACTAAAAAGGGGAAAAAGTGATGCTATCGGCTGGTAAAGTCATGGTAACCGTTTCACATTAATTTCCGCAAAAAGATAGAATAACAACAATAGTGCCTGTATTATTCGTAATACGATGGACCAATTGAATGAAAAAATCTAAGAAAATCGGTTACATTTGTCAAAGACAAAAATTTTGTTTCACTATTATAACGTACTAGCACATTCTTCAGCAGTTGTATTGCAGAAATACATTAATTGCATTTAAGAATGCTTTCATATGCCCCATATTCACCCCACTTGGCTCCTTCTGACTATATTTTATTTTCAAGCATGAAAACTTGTTTTGTTGATAAGAAAGTTTCATCCAATGAAGAAGATCACCGAAGTAGATAAGTTTTTGCAGGCTTTGATAAATCTTATTTAGTTAGACGGGGACTATGTTAGAAGATAATGTCTTTACACTGAAAAAAGAACTGCCTGTTTCATTTTAGCCCATTGGTTGAACTATGCTCGTAGATTTTTAACTGAGTTCCAATTGTTGTACATAAGTCTGTTGCCAATTTAGTTTAAATATACTGAGTGATTTTAAAATTGATCATAAAACATTCACACGTTATTTTAGAGGCGTAACCATGCGCATTAATAACATCACATAAAAGGGAACACTTCTTTGGAAAAAATTGAAAATGTCAACATTTTGAAAATCTCCAGGTAAATTTGTTTAAACAAATTTTGTAGGAAATAACATGCTATTTTAAATTCAAGTTACAGAATGTGTTTTTCGTATGAACACTAACCTATCCCAATGTGGTCATTGATATCAATGACCAACAATTTTATTTGTTTGTAGTTTATGCAGACAGAAATTTTGAACACGATCGGTTACATTGAAGACCATAATTAGATTTTTATAAGTAGCATAATTTTACTACTTTCTTTTTTAAATTTTGTAAAAAATAAAGAAACGCTTACATTCTTAGAAAATGCCTCGCCGTAAATTAAAACAATCTCGGTCATTTCTATATTAGTTAATCTATTCAATATTACACAACCATGATGTTCAACATAAAACTAAACGTAGTTAAATTAATGAGCACACTTTGGTAATGGAAAACATTGCCTCTAATAGCATGTGATAAAATATACAAAATTTTGATAACTTAATATTACATATGTTTCGAAACGACGTAACAACTACGCCACGTGTTTATAGTTTATTCAATTAAAGTGACGCGTTCTGATGTTCCGTTATTTCAGGGTCTTTCAAATAATCCTTTGGTATTTTGCTAATGGCATTTTTGTTTTTGGAAACGGCAACTTCTTTTAGAAAAATTTTTTTTCTCTTGATTTAGAATTAACCAGGCATATATGATCCAAGTTTGCCGGTGTACTTTAAAATCACGTTGTATAGACTCAAGGCTTCATTATCAGAACATGGATTTATTAAATTTTATATTCAAGATTTTGAGATTTTGGGAATTTGTGCATTATGTTAGTAGCCCTTTCTATATGATCTAAAACTTAGAGCTTAAATTTGTTCAAAGTCCATGAGAGCTTTTACCTTTGTACCGATTTAATCGAACCGGTGTGTAGGTCTGCCCACTGCTATTGCCAAAATTGCAGATAAAATGAGTTCAACTGCAATATTCGGTCATTAAACATTTTTGGTTAATGATATCTTTTCTGTACCCCCATAATTCTTCCATCGTTTTATAAAATTACTGCAGAACATGTAGATCTGGTGTTATATATATATATATATATATATATATATATATATATATATATTTATA
>JAHWXV010399678.1:0-10455 GCA_024586415.1 Phrixothrix hirtus | reverse complement strand
CAGTGCCACCAAGCTTAAAAAAGCCCCGGAAAATATGCGAACTAAAAATAATAACAAACGGTAGCAACCAATCATATCGCTGTATTTAAAAATGTACATTCTGCGTAAAATCTAATTTTAATGTAGTTTGACATTTTTTGCGTGCATTAAAAGTGTCTTATTTTATATTTTTTCTTGCATTTTACGATCTATTTAAACCAAATCGTCTGTTTCAAGACTCCAGTTTACCGTCGATAAATCGATTTTGGTGAGTAAATTAATATATACATACGTCATATTACAATTATGTATTAGGGTTATATCAAACTCTAATATAGCCGTAAATTATTATATTTGTTAAGGAGAATTAAGTAAACTTGGTATACTGTAAACTTCATCTTGTTTTAGCTATACTGAATCATGGGTTCAATTGAAAGAGTCGTTCATTCAGAAGTTCGTAACATTATTCGAAGTGTTGTCGAATTCTTCGATCATCAGAAAGCAGATGGTTGTTGGAGATTTCATCTAGAACAATCTACTGAACTAGCAGCTGCAGCTACAGGTATGTCTACTACATTTATCAAACCTATTCATAAAGAAGCAAAAGTAGCAGGAACGTCAGCACTCAAATCTCCGAAGAAAAAATGATGCAGTGTACCACCAAACAAAATCGAGTTAGACGAGGCTAACCAGTGCATTTTGC
Source organism: Phrixothrix hirtus (assembly GCA_024586415.1). Classification (NCBI taxonomy): domain Eukaryota; kingdom Metazoa; phylum Arthropoda; class Insecta; order Coleoptera; family Phengodidae; genus Phrixothrix; species Phrixothrix hirtus. The sequence goes on along the minus strand of JAHWXV010399678.1, from coordinate 9,773 downwards.
GACAAACTGTGTATGAAGTCTATACTGCCGACAACACTGTACCAACTGTGAATTTGTTAATAAAGGAAATGCATGAGAAAATCAGCTATGCAGGTGGACGTGAAACGTTACGAAAGTATTTAATAAAGCTAGGTTTAAAGTTCACAAAATGTCAAGACAAACGTAGGCTATGAATTGAAGAAAGTGATATTGTGACCTGTAGTTCTCTATCCTTACGAAAGTTAAAGGAAAATGATAAATGAGGCGATAATAAAAGGCCTGTTGTGTATTTGGACGAAACATACATCCACCGCTCGTACGGTTTAAGTAAATACTGGCAGTCTCGTGAAGAACCGGGTGTTTATAAATCAAACAGAGCTAGTCAGAGGCACATTATGGTTCATGCTGGTAGTTGTTCTGGATTTATTAACAAAGCTCTATTAATTTTTAAGTCACATGGTGAATCTGAAGATTACCACGATAGCACGAATCACATAAATTTTATACATTAGCTAGAAAAACAATTAATACCAAATTTACCAAAATACTCCATTGTAGTAATAGATAACACACCGTATCACAGCATGCAAATAAATAAACCGCCAACGACAAGTCATCGTAAAGAAGTAATTAGAACGTGGCTAGAAGCAAATAACATTCCTACTGTTACTACTGTTAGTTAAACAAATTTCTTGTAATAAAGTTTATTATGTTGATGAACCCTTAAAACGACATGGACATACAGTTGTACGATTACCTCCATATCATTGCGATCTAAATCCTATAGAATTTATTTGGAGTACAATGAAAAGAAAAGTAGCGTCAGTAATGTGCAACAAAAAGGTAGTGATATTTATGATTTAGTAGAAAGTGCATGTGCAGAAATTACAAAAGAAGAATTGGCGAAACATTGTATGCATGTAAAACATATTGAAGTATATATGTGGAAAACAGATTGTTTAACAGTTGATGTTATCGGCGATTTGTCATTTGTGGTGAACACTGGGAGCTCTGACGATGAGGATATGTTGACATCGGAAGCTAGTGATTGTGAAAGTTCCTAATAGCTTGCTATTTTATCCAAATAAGGATTTTAAGTAGATCTTTCATTTCAAACAAAATTGTAATTTTATTTAATAGATTAAATTTGTAATCAGTTGGGATAGTTATTTAAAATTATAGAATTTTTTTAGACCATCTAGTAATTTACTCATTTAAAACAACATAATAGTAACATTCTCGTAAATTTTGATATTAGTGATTTCATGTTGTATTAAGAAATATTGATTTTTATAATAAAAGGTAAAATGTTTGTTTTTATTCTTTATGACTAGTTATGCAACCAATAATACTTAGAGAGGTTTTCCATTCTCTGCATAAAGTACTGCAAGTTTGTACTCTTCACTATGAATATACATGATGAACTATTAGCTCCCTCAGCCGCAATCACTCAAGGATGCTTTAAGCTTGGTGGCACTGTATCTATTTTGATAAGTAATCATCCAAGGTATAACAAACATTCGTCGTTGAATATTTTTTTTATAGTTTTCTAAAAGGAAAGTAGAGGTGTTATAGCTTTCACATGATCAGGTAAACGATTAAAAAGCTGTATACCATTGCATAAATAGGGTGCTTTATATAACTTTGTAAAAGGAAAATCTGATCTTAACATATTAGAGGTTCTGGTGTTTGGAGAATGAATTGTGGATTTGATACTGATTAATTTTTTTGCTTTATATGTATGTACTAATATTTCACAAATAAACAAGTTATTTACAGTTATGATGCCCTGAGTTTCGTAGGACTCTCTACACAATTCCCTAAAATTTAAATTTCCAATAATTCTAATTGCATTTTAAATACTTTTTTAGAAATACTGGAATCACCCCAAAATATTATGCCATATCTTAAGTGGCTTTCGAAAAAGCCGTAGTATATACGGACGATCGAGATCTTTTTCATTCTTAACAAAGCAAAGATAGTTTTATTTAATATTCTTGTTAATTTACCAATATGGTAGCACCTAACAACTTGTTATCAATTTCAACACACATCAAGCTACATTTCGGTGAAGGGTTTAAGATATATTTATCTACCTGTATTCTTCCTGAGAAAACAGATTCTATGTGATGGGGAAAGGCCATTAAATTAGTTTTGTCCAGATTTAAAGCCAGTTTATTAGCAGAAAACCAAGAAACAACTTCACTACGACAAGACTGTATATGTTCAATCATTGCTTTTTCTGATGAGTAGCTACATAATCTATTCGTATCATCAGCACGCATAGTAACTTTATAATTTAAATGGTGAGATAAATCGTTTACAAAGATGATGGATAACAGAGGGCTTAATATTGAGCCTTGAGGTACGCCACAATTTATTTGATCAGGATTTGAATGGTATTTTTGAATTTCTCCTGTTTCACAAACATATATAATTTCTACTATAGCTACGGTTTTTTAAATAAGAAGATATCAGCCTAAGAACAATACCTCGGATCCCATAATATTCTAATCTATTCAATAAAATATCTAGATCGATTAGATTGAATGCTGTAGAAATATTTAAATTTATGCTAGCCACATGTCGTCCGGAATTTAGATTTCTTAATAAAAAATGTAATATACTTTCAATTGGTGAAGTTTTAGATTTATTAGGCATATAACCATGTTGACTATTACATAAGAGGTCGTTTTTCATGAAGAACTGTAAAATGGAATTTGCTAAACCCATTTCAAAAAGTTTTGATAAAGCAGGTATGATTAAAATAGGACGGAAATTAGTTTTATCATTCTTACTGCTCATTTTATGTAAATGAATGATTTTAGCAGTCTTAAATGTGTCAGAGAAATAGCCTTACGCAAAACAACAGTTATTGACAAAGTAAATGATAACTAAGCCACCCTACGCTACAAATACACTAAACGTTGGTTATAAACAAAAATGCTCAGCCGCTATACTGAAAAGGCAACCTCTAAGCATACTTAATATACGAGTATTGCAACACTTACAGATGAAATAGTACTTGAAACGTTTTATTTGCTTCATTTGTAGTATCTTATGTCATAACCTAGATATAAATTGACAATAGCTTGGCACAATTCCCTACTTCACAACATTATGTTGTCTCAATGATCAAATAAATAGTCAGTGAAGTATACAGTAGAATCTTTTGCGCAACTAGTAAGAAGCATATAAACAACAGCGCTTGATAAGTACAAGTCGTACTCCATATATCATACAATTACGTCAACCATTTGGCACATATTTTAGGAAGTATAAAATTGCAGATATTAATAGCCTACAATAGTTTTACTTGAGTTTTTTAACATTAATATAGCTTCAGGGTAAGTAAGTAATTTATTTATAATTAAATTATGCGTATATTTATACTGATTTTATAATAATTCTTTCTTGTTGGAGTGGCATTTCTATATCCTAATATGGTAACTTTCAATAGAGCTATTATGGAAATTAATCTCATTAATATTATCAACGTTTTATTCACTAGATTTCAAAGGCTTAAAATACTTCATACTCCCATAAACCATAAGAAATACAAATGAAACCATATATGGAACAAATCCTATTAGATTCCATGAATTAATTTAACGGCATTAACGTAACAATCGAGGATTCTTTACATTTTCAAGAACCTCAAAAGGCAATCCTGGACAGGTAATAAAATATGATATTAGGTATACGGCACCTGATCCAACTCACTTATAATGGAGTGTGCCGGAACACAAAGTTTAGTAAGGTGAAGTCTGTTAGGCAACTACACCTCTAGGCTTAAAGGAGGTGCTTGTCGAGAACAAGTTGCTAGGATATGTGACCACGTTGTAAAACTTCAAAACCGCAATTAAAGCAGACTTTATTGTTCACGACAATAATTTAAACAAATGGTCCTTCCAAGCTCAAAAAGAAATAGGTAAGCAGGATATTTGTTTCCGTGCTTCTGCACGCTAAGTGATGAGATTTAAGCACGCGAAAGATTCATAAATTTTTAACTTGAAAAACTGTAGAAAATACTAAGGAGTTGGAAAACAAGACACAAGTATTTATTGTTGTAGTAAAGCAAGATAGGATAGGGGTTCCTATCAAATTGGCTTACAGCTGGAAATGCATTCTGATGGGAAGCAGCTTTCACCGTTATTTTTGATTTCAAAGGAACATAGTGGAAAGTTAAAGAGATATCTATTTTTCAGTTCTTCTTTTGACTAGGGAGAAACACAAAAGCAACAAATTCCTTAGAATATTTTAAACTTTTACCAGGCTAGATGTACTGTTCTTTGATGGCACGGTATTACCGCTAGTACGTAGTTACTTCATTTATGGCACATCTGTGTGAGTCATTGAATCGTTTTCATATAAGTTCCGGATGATTTAACTGGCTTTTATTGATATCTTTGCCTAGTACCTTAAAGAAAATTATTTAATTTTGCTACTATAGCTACTATGTAACCAATTTTGTTAGAATAATTGCATATAAGTGCACTCGGAGCTCCTTTGAGAATTTTTCGGCCATGATTTACCCGGCTCTATAAATAATTTTCCATATTACATTGCTGTGCGTTTTAAAGGTATCGTCAAGAATACTATTCTTGTAAGCCTAAAAGATTTAATTGTATCTTCATAATTTGTTCAGTTGAATTATTTGTACTCTTACTGATTAAATTCCATTCTTGGTGTGAAAGTATTGCATTCACTGTGATTTTCATTAAGTTAGTTTCGATTGCATCATTCACATTTTGTTATAATACTTATATACAGGGAAAGTCACAAAAATGTCTATTACAATTTGACATAGATCTAGGTCAAGCACTTTTTTATGTATTGTAGGCAATCGTTATTTAATACGAGGGGCACTATCTATATTGTGAGCCTAATAATAAAGAAACAGTAATTTATCGTTGAAAATTAGTTTATTATTTTTCAAAATATTCTTCTTTATCATCTATATACTTTTGAATCCTTTCGAACCAATTGCCAAAACATTTTTACCATTTTGTTTTGAGACATCTCTAAAACATGGTTTCTGAACGCATTGGCGGCTTCTTCTCCCGACAAAAACCGTTGTTCATGCAATTCATTCATGGCGTCTGGGAATAAAAAGAAGTCATTGGGTGCCAAATCAGGACTGCACGGCGGATGACCCATTAATTTGATTTTTTGAGTGTTCGGATAATCGGTTGTTAGACGAGATCTGTGACAGCTCACATTGTCGTGATACAGAATGATCCTACAGCGCTTGTTTGTTTTCCTTATAAAGGCACTGTTGCCACAAGACCAGTTTTTCTGAAAAAATAGGTGACCATCTGTTTCGAAGTGCTTCGATCGCGAACGACTTTTGTTGGGTTTGGTTCACCTTGAAACACCCGTATAGTTTACTGCTTTTTACTTTCAGGCTCATACGCACATATCCATGATTTGTGACCTGTTACAATATTATATACGTATTTTGAAACACCGCCATTGTATTTCACAAGCATTTGCTTGCACCAATCGACACGGGAATCTTTTTCCAATGTTTTCAAATTATGTTGGATCCAACAAGGACAAATCGTTTCCACTACTAAATTTTCAGACAATATTTTGTATATGCTGGTCGAACTAATACATAAGGTTGCCACAATCTCATAGTATCTGACATGACGTCCTTGCATTATTAGTTTTTGCATAGCATCAATGTTTTCTGGTACAACAACTGATTTTGGACGACCTTCACTACTTTCGAGTTTCACAGTGGCAAAGGACGGGCCATAATCGCCAAAGGTGGAAGTAAGTTGATCAAGGTATTCGAACGTTGGTACCGTCATTGCTCACACTCAATTCCATCAAGGTCGATCTTATTTCTCGTTATTTTGTGTTTCCCGTGTTTCCCTTTAGTCACGTGATAAAAAATGAAAGTGACTCTAATAATAATTGTTTACGAAACTTTTTGTGTCAAAGTGTTACAAAATATGGTTTTAATGTTGTCATACCGCCCAAATGTAGAGGCTATTATGTGATCTACTTGAATTTTCCTAAAACGATATCCATTTGTCAGATGCTTAATGATGTCACTCATACGAGAAGCTTGCATTCTTCTACAATTCGAAATCTTCTAGCGCTCTCTGCACTATGGGTAAAATTTCTCTTTGCAGGTGGTGTACGAATTTCATGCTTGTCTATCTAATACCAGAGATGTTTGCTCTAATCTTCGTTCCGCTATTAAGATTTTTTGCACGATGGGTAACTATTTAAGGATAAAATAGTAATTTATGATACACTTTGAATATATAAGTGGCTGAATCGTTGCATACATAGTCAACGAAGAGTGCATTAAGCAGTTGAATTATAGTTGTGCAATTAATATTTTATTCGACCTATTTTGTACAATATCTCGAAAACCTTTTATATCAGGGGAAGTAACGTTATGTAATTATTTTGTATAAAAGCATAATTTGAAATTTTGTTAAAATGTAAATACCAACTTAACACAAATAAAATAAAGTTAGCTGATATTGAAATACGTTTGGGTGAGTAACTATGTAATCTTTAAAATTCTTGTACAGCGTGTTATTCAAATATCTATTGAAAATAAGTATCATTTACAGAGACGTGAAGGTAAATAAAAAATAGTGTGTAACAAACCGTCTCATTATAAGATTCTATCTGAAGGAAAGCAGCTAAAATATACAAGATGATGACGACAACTCGCCTTAAGTATTTATGTCCCATATTTCTTTTAGAAAAATCAGTTTTGAACTTTTAGTCAAACATTGACTTTTATCAACGATCTAGATTCAATTTTTATATACTCGAAATACAAACAATTTGAAAGCGAAGAAGCTAATTTAACCTTCTAAAGAAAAATAACGTCCTATTACGTTCTTCTGAAGTTTTAGCTTTGAAATAAGAACTTCTCCGTTTCAAAAACTTAATCTCGAACAATAATAGAAAGTTTTATCAAGGGCTATTTTAAATGAATTTAAGCACCTTACAAGTTATCTTTGAAAGTTAAGTAATCTATTTTTATTCTTAAGATATGCAAGCTTTTTGTTATAATAAAACAAGTTATCACACCCAATCAGTACGATATAATGATCTAAAATTTAAAGGTTCATCAAAATATAAATTTCTTATAGTCTATAGGAAAAAGCTTTCGCTGCATGTAGACAGCAATATATTTAACGTCACAAAGTTAAACCATGTCAACATTTTTATATAAAGCAATTTCTGTTATAGCTATTCATGTTATTAAGTCTTAATGAATTTTTCTCGTCTGCTTTTATTTTAAGATTAATAAATAGCTGCACGAGTTTATCGTGTGTAAAAATTGCTGTTGTCAGAACAAAGTCTTATAATTTAATCAACTAGTTATCAATTTAAGTAAGGTTCGCGGAGAACATGTTGATAATTATTGCTATATACCTTGTTGCTACTTAATAAATTTGTTTATGTTATATAATTGTCTCTAGAGTGGATACTTAAAGTTGATTCACTACAATCGAATTTTGTACTTAAAGCAAGTACAGATTTTGTTGAACAATTACCAATTAATGCACTGTAGTTCCTGTATACATCAAACACCAACTTCTAGAAACGAGTAAAAATTAAACAATTAGTGACTTACCAAAACGATATTACAACGGGCGCTACTGTAAAAATGTTGGTGCTTGATATACTCAATGAAGACGGGGCAGTTCGATTTCCTGTCACAGTTTTTATAGTTAGTAACTGTAACATGGAGATTTTAAATTGATAGTTAAAGGTAGAACATTATCTTATTAAGGTTGTTGAACTCAATAACTTTAATTAAGCGCAAATTTCAAAACATTATGAAGGTAATAAGTATTTGCGACCCATACCTTCATTGAACCGAGTGTACTTATCTAATTTTTGCTTGATAGATTACGTAACACGGTGATAACTGAAATATACAAGATGAGAAACATTGAAAGCTTTTGTAAACTCTTATTCCTAGCCGTGTTCATTGTTTCGAATAAACTACACTGAAGACTACTTAAAGTTCATCATATAGCCTTATAACAACTTCAACAATGGATTCCACTGTACAGTTCATTTGTTCCCAAATAGTTCTTTTTATTTTCTATTGCTGGAATTGATAGTTTTAGGGGTTGGTAACAACTGAACAGTGCCTCGTACAGATTACTTTTCAACATGTTCTACGAACTCATCGATCTCGCCGTTGGTACTGTTCAACCTTGAATGAGTTTTTGTAGTTATTGGCACATCAAGTTTATGTCGTATAAGATTATTCGGCGTTTTTCGGAATTTTACCTATTCTTTAAGAAACTTTAGTAAAGTGCGAGGGACAACCCGAGTTTTCCGTTATCAGAATCTCCAAAAAGGCGAACCTGGATTTTCTTGGTTTCTCGTCCATGCATGCATTTTATGTTCTTCTAAAATCTCTAACAATTTACAGCACTCTGATTCATCGCCACTGCGATTCCGTTCCAAGCAGGGTCTCTCTTCTCGGTATTTTTTGGAGCTTTTCTGGCATGCCGTAGATAATAGAAAATATTTCTGCTAACGTTGTTAACGAAACTTCATTCATTAGCGCTATTCTACAATAGTTAACAAATACGCAGTAATAAGGACTACCGGGTGTAAAATTCCAAAGAAGAATATTAATTTTGACAGTCGGCACACTGGTTTTTATACATACAACTAATATTTAAATCGCAACACTCTAAATTGCTTCCGATTATGATTAATATGTTAATAACTCGGATATCGTTGGATTTTACGGAGTAGCTGTACATCGTACTTAACTAAGTCTCACAATCGATAAAACATCATGAGTTGTTTGTCGAAAGACATTTCGGATTATTCCGCGCACTATTTGTACATTTTCAATCATTGTGGGCGATGAAGGCCGCCTTGAGAGTTTATCATCAGCCACTTACTTTCGTCCATTTTTGAAATGAGTCTCAGCTGAACTTTTACAAAGTTTGTAATAAAACTTCACGTAGATTAACTTTTCTCTAACGTCCATCAGTAAGTTGCTACACACTAAGAACGCAACTTAACAAGATCACTCGTGAAACAAGAATGGAGTTAGTTACAACGACGTTGTCTCGTACACTAATTCACACTGATTACACAGGACAACAGCTAGGGTATTTGGAGCCGATTTCATATGAATATGATGCCTTAAAATTCAAATATGCCATTAGTTTTTCTCCAGGAGCTCACATTTTTAAGATAGAACATTTTAGTGAAATACACGTTACACAATTCTAAGTTAAGTCCTGGGATCAAATAAAAAACTAAATATGAAAATTTTATTATATATTACATTATTATATTACTATTATATTATTGTTATTATTTATACAAATATTATTACATACAAACATAGAGGAAAAATTCTTTGACTAATTATACAGGGTATCCGGAATATAAAACGCATTATTTAACGTACTTGTACCCAAGCCCTTTATGAACATAAACCAGTAGAAAAATTTAATCTAATGTAGAAAAATATGTTTGTAAATTTTCACATAAAAATCTATCATGGATACAGACCTGTATATCCCTGACCATGAAAGGTACTTAAAAACATATATTCAACTTTGTTCTTGTTGACAAAATATCATTTTAGCCTTAATGTAAAATACGGGCCAAGGTCGTCAGCTGTTTTAATAAAAAGTAGTCGAACATATTTCTCTAAATCATCAAAATTTACTTATATGTGGTAAAACACAGCTACTTATTAATTATAATTATTAACGCATTAATTATAATAAACTTATTTGATAAATGTACTGAATAACATAGAAATT
>JAHWXV010399576.1:0-20962 GCA_024586415.1 Phrixothrix hirtus | reverse complement strand
AGTTTAGGAAGTACTTGTAGTTTCTCTATTTTTTACAAAAAAGGTAAATTCACCGCAATCCGTTATTTATGATAGAAATTGAAAATTTCCTTTTTTATAACATGTATTGACATTATTTGAACAACAAAAGTTAATTGGTTTTAACAAATTATTAAAAGTTGTTTACGCTCCCGTCTTCCCCTCGCGCAATGTTTCCCGAGCGCCCTTTCGCATAAACTTTTTTATCTCTACTGGTCTTCACAATTTTTCTTTTAAGTAGATTTTTTCTTCTTACGTGTTAATTTCTCTACCTGTATAATGAGTACAAAAAATATTTTTCATATCTCTTCAAATGAACGAAATGTAGTCGTTCACAATTATTGATTGTAATTTCCTTATTAATAACCCGATAGCATTATAATTGGTTAAAACTATATAATAATATCCAACCAAGTATATATCCAAGTATAAGCGCTTTAGATAAATAGTTTTTGTTAAATTAATTTTTGAAGTTCGACATTCTTAAAAACATCAATGAAAAACACATTTTTAGAACATATTTTACATTTACCAGCGAATGCAACTTTCGAAAATTTTGAAATTCAGCATACTTATACAAAACTTAACTTTTATCAAAATAAACTTATTTTAATCTAACTGGGTTTATCAATTTCTGAAATACAAGGTTTGAAAGCGAACCGCCAATATTTATTAGTTCAATAGTAGTGTCGGATTAGGTGATCAATTAAACTTTAAATTGATTGTTAACTTTAGCGTTTACACACGCTACTATTTTAATTTTATTTGTTTTATTTATCATAACTGTGTCATTATGCACTGTACCTTTTTCTTCGTTCTGGGTACACAATGAGCACAAATTCAGCAACAAGTAGTCACCTGCATCTTGATCTTTGGCGCATATAAGGTAGACGACGTGACACCCTCCCTAATTAATCTTTTTCTACCCTTCCTACCATATTCTTTAATTAGGTTCAGACGCATTGCAGTGACCACAACCCTTACATCACAACTCACTACCCCTGACAGCCATACAAGCCAGCCGGACAACGTTTATAAGCTTTGTTTCCGACCTCCCTTGACCAATACTTCCTAACTTTAGCAATCCGGTCAAAAGGCCTGTAACAAATTTTTTAAAATATCGAGGGCCATCGTGAATAATCTTATCCACTGTACTGATGCCATATTACTGCATCATTGTTTCCACCAAATGAGATAATCGTTGAAAATAATTTGTTCAACTCTTTTAATATTTCTTTCGTCACTACTACTTTCCGAACGGAACATGCTTCATCAATACTTTTTCGATCAATTTAGACGTTGTCCACGCATGCGTAAAAATTTGACTTGTTCATGTAATGTGCAGCAAATTGGTCATTGATTCGTCAAAAAATGTCAGCTAGTTTCATGCTTTCGCATAATAAAAAAGAACAACTCCACGCAGTCCCGATAAAGTTCAATCTGATAACGTTTAATCTGATAACATACTTCCAGGTTTACATAGGTATCTAAATTAAACTACTGCCTGCGTACGATTCATGTCGTAAAGGAAAAAGTGTCCAAGGACACAACAGACGCCGCAGAGGTTGCAGGAAATCAGGTACGCTTAATACGCAATCTACGATGTTCGGCTGTCCTCGAGTTACATCATCCACACTGACCTGTACTTTCATACATACAAACTACAGATGATTGAACACATGATTGAATACTTAGGAAATAACAACAGAATTGCTAGGCGGAATTTCCCCAACGGATGGCCACTTCCCAAGAGCGATGCTCAAGAAACATTATTTGATCAACCCGCCTTTGTTAAACAATATATTCTATTGCTTACGTAATACCGCGTCATTTATACCCTAGTATACATTATACCTAACTTCACATTAAAGAAAGTAATAACTAAAATATATTTAGTAACTAATATTGAAGAAACTAGTTTATAAGTTGCTTAAATGATTATTTATTTTTGAATATCAAGAAAAATGTATCTCTTTATTAATCTTCAGCCACCACGGGTTACTCCAAAAGTAGTACAAATGATAGCCATCCTAGAACAAAATCTTCAATATTTTCAATTGAGTTTAAATATTTCTTAATGTGTTAGCATCTGAAAGTTACTCATGTACAAGCAGCACGCGAATATATAAACTAATTATAAAACAAGTATTGAAATAAATCAGAATATAAAACTGGCGATGCACTGGTTACACGATAAGATAAGCGGCAAAAAAGTGCATATAAAAGTCCAAATTTTCTTCTGATTACTTTTTAGGTGATAGTAATTTTGTAATGACAACTTTAGAATCAATACCTAAAAAACATTTATTGTACTTTATTAACCCTTAATCAGCGTTGTGAATTCCCTGGGACTAACAAATATGAACTGTTTAATGACTTTCGTATTTGTTAATCAGACAGCGCGTGCTGTTCAGTTGCTTACTACGATAGGGGTACTTATCACGTACTCAGGTGACTTTAGTCTATTATCAATACATGTCCATATAACAAAATTATTAGTGTCCATGGGACTCTGTGACACAGTTATTGTAATATTTTTAATATAGTGACTATGCCCAAGAATCCAACGAAAGTTAAAGCTACAAATCCTACATTTGTGGAACATGTCTACAATTGCTTGAGAAATGTGGTGAAAACTGTTCAAAACAAGATATGGATCCTCACAGCAACATTAATATGGAAAATTTTATCAAAAGTGTTTATAAAACAGGAGTGTGAGCAGTTTGGCATTGAATCTGATGATCAAGATGAGATGTAGGATATTGACAGAAAAGAACACAGTGATACCAGTGATTCTACTAAAAAACACATATTAATGGGCTGTCATTGAACCGAACCGAAATTTAAGAACATTAGCCCACAGTATATTGAACTTTCCAGAAAGTGTACCACATATCGTTTTGCACTATACTAATTTTAAAATTCATGAATTTCGTAATAATTCAGGCAATCTTCGTCGAAATAAATGGTTTTCTGGATCTTCTGCTGTTAACTGCTGCTTTTGAGACTATTAATAAGGTTATTGAACCAATATTATCAACAGGCGGGACTGGCCGGGAATTTTTCGACTGCTAATGTCAGCAAAATGCTTTGCTACTTTATTACCTAGCCTAGGGTTCGATACTCATGAAGAGAGAATGCTAAGAATGAAAACTGACCCGGCTACAGCGATCTCATATATGTTTAAAAAAACAATTAAAATTCACAATCACCTTACTCTTTGGGATCTAATGCAACTATCCATGAAATGTTGATAGCCTTTAGAAGCGAATGCAAATTTAAAATCTATTTACTGAGATAATCCATAAAATGTCGTTTGAAAGTCCTAATATATATACAATACGTATATTTATTGTGGCGATCGGACTGACTTGTTGAAAGATCTCACAGATGAAGTAAAGTGGTTTTCTATTCCAACGAAAGCTATTATTCGTCTTTCTAAACCAATATTTGGAAGTAATCAAATATTACTGGCGGTATCTGGTATTTATCAATAGAACTCAGACTAATTTATCAAAACTAAACTAACCTACTTTGGAACAATGGAAAGAGCAAACGGGAGACACCAAAAGAATTTATACCTTCCAATACATGACACGCAGGGTCTATATTACATAGATTTACAAGGAATAAAAAATTGATGTCCAGGGTATCGAAGAAAAACAAAGCTGTTGTGCTTTCTTTGATGCATCACTCCAAACAGAATCATAACGGTTTGCTAGAAATTAATGAATTTTATAACAATACAAAATCTGGAGTGAATGTCGTGAATAAAAAGGACCCTAAATATTGTTGTAGTTGAAGAATAGAACGCTGGCCCATAGCCCTGCTTCACAGAACTGTTCAGTAAATTCATATATCATCCATTAGTCTTGTGCTAACGCAGATCATTCAGATGAACTCAATTTAGTGAAATTACTATCAAAGAAAATATCTGAACCACAACGTCGTGAAATGTGTCAGAAAACAAATTTACTGTTACAGTTTACTGTTTAATGTAAAACACCAATTTGTTTGAGATGTTCCAGAAAATAGCGCGTTCAATGCATTGAAAACCTAGAAGAGCTGTAAATATTATCTTTTTATATAAGTTTTTGCACCATTGTCAATTCTTTATAGTTTCAATTTAGATGTAACTTATTTTCTTTTCTTGTAATTTAGATTTTATCAAGCACGTTCTCAATACGAAAAATATTTATTGTTTAATTGTTTTCTTGCAAAATAAGAATCAAGGCAAAATTGTTTATTTTCGCTAATAACTTTACCATTTCTAGTTTTAGATCTCGTTTGCCTTAGTTTGTGACAAAGCTAGTTTTAAATATGAAAGTTTGTTCACTTATATACATGCATACACACACACGCACGCACGCACGCGCGCACGTTCGTACGCACGCACGCACACGCGCACACACGCACGCACCCACACACTCACATACACACACACATACATGTTCGATTATTCATACATTAAAAAACTCAATTTTTCGTTAAGATTAAAAATCTGGTGTTGAGCAACACACGACTTTCTCTTACGTGCATAGATATGCAAATATAAAAATGTTGACAAATAATTAAAATATTATTTACGTTTATTTTGGGAACAATTGTTGTAACGGTCATCCATCCAAGTTACTGAACACGTAAACTCCTGCTTAATTCTTGAGATTTTCTCTGATGACTCGTTTCATCGCATTGTTTCAGGAAAACCGCTAAGTTCACGTAAAAGTATGTCAAAGGCATGAGAATCGTAGTAAATTTCAAAAAAATTGTTAAAAACGTTTTCGAAAAAATTGCAAGAAAATTAGAAATCGCAACAATAAAGTGGCACTTCCGGTCATTCTATTTTAACTAAATTATTGATGTCTCATGTACAGAAGATATAAAACATAAATATAGTTTTTGATTTTTATATTACGATTACTTTTTGAAATACGTTGTTCTTAACTAATACTCCAAATACTTCCGGTTAAGCGATTTTCAAAAGTTTATTAAAGAAACTCCTTGCTTAATATAAAACTGAATTAAGTAGCTAAGAAATACACAAAGTTTAAAATCAACTCGTTAGAGCCGATTTCATGAAAATCGCGGAAATGAGGAATTCAGAAAATATCTAAGAGTGACAGAAATAAAGTGGTTCTTCCAGTTATTCGATTTTAACCAAATTTTTGATTTTGCAGATAAAGGTGATTATGATCCCAAATATAAATTTTTATTTAGTTACGGTTTTTAGTTTCATAACTATTGTATTCAGAGTTAACAGTGAAACTACTTTCGGCTACTCGATTTACAGATTTTCTGAGTAACCGCCTAGATTATATGAATGTGTCTTAAATGCTTAAGAAATACAATAAATTTTAAAAACATCTTTACAGTCGAATTCGAGAAAATCTCGAAAAACGAAAAATTCGGAAAATATCTAAAAATGATAGAAATAAGGTTATTTGATTTTAACCAAATTTTTGATTTATCACACTAAAGTGACCGTGACGTTAAATATAAATTTTCATTTAACTAGGGTTTTTATTTTCATAGCTATTTTATTCAGACTTTATGGCGAAAGTACTTCCGGTTACTCGAATTACGGAAAATTTTATGAAAAACCTCCTAATGAAAAGGAATTAAGTTTCTAAGTAATATAGCTAATTTTAAAAAATCATTAGAGCTGATTTCGAAAAAGTCGTAAGAAACCAAAAAGCGACAAAGGTAAAGTGGCATTTCCGGTTTTACAATTTTAATAAAATTCTGGCAGTTGCGTGCAACGATGGATTGAAACTCAAATATAAATTTTTATTTTTCTAGAACCTTTGGTTTTCGAGTTATCGTGTTCACATGCACACATACACACAGACCAATTTCCAAAAATATGATTTTCGTACTCGGGGAACCCAAAAACGGGCATTTCCACTAAAATTTCGAGATCGAAGGTTTTATTCGAAAACAATACTTTCTATTTTACCTATATTTCATATAGGGTAAGAGAAAGTAAGAATACATACACCTCTTTTGCTTTGCAGTCCCAAGTACTAGTAGGGTATTGAGCGTTAAAATTTCCGGTCACGCCTCTTAAGGGTAGGGTTCTTAATTGTTTTTTTTCATAACATTAGACTCCTTACATATACTAATATTCTTTACAACATTCTCTAAGAGTTGGATACAAATAGCGATCAATTTTAGATACTATTCAGGTGAATGTTCATTACCACAGAACTCAGTTCAAACAATTATCCAGCAAATGAGAGTGAGGTTCATTTTGGTGATAATAACATGAAATTTTCTTCGCAACTTATCTGCAAAGTAATTATATAATTGCAAAGAAAGTTGCGATATAAATATTGACATTAACTTGAAAAACATTCAATGCACAAGAGAATTTTACTTCTAACCTAGTTTAAGTCTTTACTTACTTTAAGGAAGTTACCACAATCTGTAAAAAATAGGTCTTCCAAATAGGTAAATAGCAAAATTATTTCAGAAATGTAATGAAAATGGGTTACAAACCAACTATAATTGTTTTTGAAACAACCAAGTACACCCAAATATTCCTAAATTGTTAAAATTAATGAGCTATGAGAAATTCCATTATTTAGTCTTACATTAAAAATCTAACCTCAGTTTTGTTGTACAATGGCCTGAGGAGATGGGCCAAAAAATACGCAACAATATAAATGCAATTATCAATTTTCTGGTAAATATCAGTTATGCTAATGGTATTGTACAAGGTGTGGCACCTAGCTTTGAAAGGTGACTAAAGATGTATTACAGATGTTATTTAAGCTTCAATTATACTATCTAATAGAACAATGTTTACCATTTGTTTTACTTCCATTTATACAGGGTGGCCCAATATGACAAAGTGGGCTATTCTTTATTACAAAAATGTAAATAGCTCCCTTATTTGTAACTCTAGAGGCATAGTGCCTCGTATCTTTTTTTAATATATGCATTGAGGGCTATCAGAATTTGTAAAGATAAATAGGATGTTCCATAAGAAAAAACACAACTTTGATATACCATTGGAATATGAATCACCCTATATACTTGAAAATAATTTTAAGAGATGTTCCTATTACATACCTATAAGTTTTCTGAATAACTCTGTTCTATTCCTAATAATAATTTCATAATCTTTCGTCTGCGAAATCTTGGACCACCCTGTACAATGTGAAGGACAAGATTTGGATGAAGTAAAATAAATGGTAAACATTGTTCTGTTAGATAATATAATTAAAGCTTAAATAACATCTATAATACATCTTTATTCAGATTTCAAAGCTAGGTGGTGTTTCTGCCACACCCTGTAGCATTAGCATTAGCATAATTGATATTTGACAGAAAATTAATTACTGCATTTATGTTGTTGCATATTTTTGGTCCAATTCCTTAAGCCATTGTACAATAAAACTGAGGTTATATTTTTAATGTAAGAATAAATAATGTAATTTCTCGTAGCTCGTTAATTTGAACAATTTAGGAATATTCGGATGTACTTGGTCCTTTCAAAAACAATGCTAGTTGGTTTATAACCCATTTTCGTTACATTTCTCAAATACTTTTGATATTTACCTAATTGGAAGACCGTCCACGGAATATTGGGCCACTCTGTATACACGGCTAAAGCCTTAACATCAAAATTGGCGTCTTACTCTGGGTCATTCGCAGAGGTATTGCCGCCATTTTGTGTCAGATAGCAACTTTAAGTTCGTCAACTCTCCTCGGCCTCCAGATAAGGAAGTCATATGCGATGAGGTTGAACGAACATGTTATTCAAGAAGCGTCACCTCCTAGTGAGAGTAGATGCCTTATCAATGCGGTTCCCATGCCAGTAATGGCAGGGTCTTGTTGATATCACAAATCGATATTTCCAATGTCATTGAGTTTCGGTTTCAGGAAGTTAGGTAGTATCTACACAAAATGAAGATAAATAATAAGTTTGCCTTTCTTCCTCAACATGCTACAGGACTATCACTCCAAAACCTGCAACCATACACTAAATACTAACACGCAAATTGTGTAGGGTCTTATCGTAGAGTTGTTGATGATTTTTCTCAGCCTAATACCGAAAATTCTGCTTATTTACTCATCCTAATAGATGAAGGTAAGTTTCCTTTCTTGAAAGCATAATAAGGTTCGGCGGAATACTTTATATAATAGATTACCAAGATGCATTGCCATTCATCCCGTCCTGTTCATTAAATTGCTGTGCAACTATCATTTTCTACAGATCGAGCTCTATATGCACATGTAAGATACTGCGCATATTTTTCTCGTATCCAGATATTCTCAGAGCAGCCGCATGGTTATGAACCAAACTTTGTGGATATATGTTAACGGTCAATATCACTCTATAGACGTTCTATGGCGTTTGAACGATGTGAAGTCTACTAGACATATATTCTTAAAGCTCGATTGGTAGCTGTAAAATTTAGAACCCATAAAAATATTATCTTTGCGTCAATAATAGTGGCGTTTTGAACTAGCCTAAAGTGGTGCGACATAATCGCTGCGTTATGATAACAGAATTGAGTATCAACCTCGAATACACGAGTGCACCTTGCAATGCTATAACAGCAACTGAATTAGAAAATCAGATGTACACGACTTCAACTCATCCTTCACCAATTTACGCTTAAGTAGTGACGGTGATAAATGCGGGAGTCCTTCAGGATGAGACTTCCGATGTATATAAAAGGAGTATCGATTTTAAGACGATATAATTCTTAAAACTAGATAAATCAAATAATACATATTGATTTCTCAGATGGTAAAGATTTTTGTAGTATCTATAATGCATTTTTATTTACCATTCAAAATCTGAGGATATTTCTGGAGCACTCTATGCATTCAGAAGTTCTACCGAAATGTTTATATTAATTTTCTAATTTCTGCATATTTTAGCTTTTTGCATTCAGAAATAACATGAGAGAAGCCACAAGAAAAACTAATCATTTAGTAAAGGTGTTTCTAATTTGACAAGCTGTAGAAATAAATAAATTTTTTTCATAAAAGATGAAATGAATGTTAATAATGAAAGCAATGTTAAATTACTGAAGAAGTTGTATTACTGCATCAGTTACTAAACACTATATTTACACTTTTTAATTCAATAAAAATTATAATTAATATCGAATCTACGTAAAAAATTTATATTTTTCTTATTCTAATTACTATTTATCATTTAGTGTTACTTGTAATGTAAATTTCACATCGCGAAAAAGCAAAAACAGTAAGAAAAGAGAATAAGGCGTAAGGGGAATGATACGTAGCAGATTGATAGTTTCTCGTATGTATAACCGGTACTCTTATGTCTATCCAAGCTACAGTTGACACAAAAACTTGTGTAAAGTAAGTTTACTATTTATGACTTCAGAAATTTATGCTATGCTTGGCACGAAGAGGATAATGGCATAAATGGAAATTGATTTGTATCTTGTATACTGGGTTAGCTAAACAATGATCTAAACGATGGAACACCAAAGAAATCTAAAATATTTTATAATGGCAATTTTTGCACTAGAGTTAACAATATTACTTTGTTTAATTATAAAATTGCGGAGTAATCTACCATAATTTCTTTCCAACGGTTTTTGATTAAGTTTTTCAAAAATTATACTCTGATTGTTATGAATTTTTCTATTACTAATGCCATAAGTACATAAAGTTAATTAATAATATTAGTTATTAAAATTATTCTCCCGTTTATATTTCGGAAAATAAATTTGATATTATTATTTGTTTTAATTAAACTAATTAAGTGTGTAACTTTTTATAATTTAGATAAACAGAATATAGTTTAAATAGTTTGCATAGAAATTCAAATTGAAATTGCAACCGTGTCGTGTGCTTTGTTACTACTAAAAATCTCTGGTGTAAAACAGAATCCGCTAAGTTTTCAAACCGACATATCGTAATTAAAAACTCTTGTTTTCCACCTGCTCTGTTTGACGGGTTCCACAAAAAAGCCTTCCACTGTTTCACGTAGTAATTTGACTTATCCCGAGTACGACTTCGGACAAAAGGCTACCAATAAATTCTATACACAAAGTTCAGTTTTAACTAAAAAACTCATGATAGATAGCTTGACAACAAAGCTCCTTGTTAAAATGTAGGTAATATGTTAAGTAATTTAGCCAGCATTATGAATTCCATTTAAAATCGGAAATAATTAATTTAATAAGTAACAGAGCTAAGGTTGGAAATTAATAGAATGCTTACTTGTTTTGGTTGCTATTAATAATTAAATTATTAATTTACGAAATATCAAATATATTTAAACACTAATAATAGTTTAAACATTTCTTATTTATTATACTGTTCGTATTTAATTGTATTTAAGATATTTAATATATGTATAAATTGATTTGTTAATAGCTTTAGATTTCGCTTCTTCAAATGTACAATTAAACATCATAACCACCTTAAGGTCCAAATTGGCATGCACTTATCTCATCCTACTTCAAGTTGATATACATGGGTGGGCAAAAGTATGGAACATACGTAATATTTGTAACACCAGTGAAGTGATTTAAATGAAATTTTGTACGCAAACCTGGTAAATCGACTGGTGACAATGCTAATTTCATTTAGCTCCCGGTTTAATTAGAAATAATAGCAACTTTGTTATTTTAACGAAATATCCTGTATATATTTTAGTTTTGCTGTTTATTTACTCAGTTGTTTATAAAATTACTGAAAAATGTACTTTTCAAATGAAGAATGCGAAACAAATTTTCAGTATAAATTTTCAGTAAACGTTTTGCGTGGAGTTATTAACGACAAACTTACCGAACTTATTATAATACAGGGTTGTTGAATAGGTAATATTTATCGTAGCTCTTTACAAGAAAAAATGATAGTCCTCTTGCATACAGAGTTCAGACGTGGACTTAGCTATAGAGCACACCAGCTAATTTTGATAGAAGTGTAACTAACAGAATTATCATAGGCATAGAAAGACTACTTATGTAAAACGAATTAACCAGGTGTAATAATTAAGGCAAACATTAAGTAATTTAAAAGTGAACGTGAGGTCCACGCAAGTGAAAGACCCCCAGGGACTTTATGTAATAGTACAATCACTGGAATGTGTAGATTTGCAGGACGACATTTAAATGCATAACTATATGTCACAGTTTAAAAGACAGCATTACACAGGTTAAAAAGCTACCTAATTCAGGTAAACTTAAACTCATGGAAATTTAAGGAACTAATACAAGAAAACACACCTCAATTAATAATTAAAGTAAAACCTAATTATGTACGTAATTACTTAAGACAAATAAATGTAAATTTAGAAATAACGGTAAATATGAAGTGCTAAGTTAGATTATTATCATAAAGGATTGCAATATTCAAGAGGTCTAAGCCTTAAATCCACCCAGTACGGAGACTACGTGAAACGTTATAATGCGTCACAAATGTAAAATGTACATGTTCTATAACTATGCAAAATTAAAGGATTCTTGAATTTGAATTGTACTGCTTCTGTTCTGTGAATACCCTCTAACATCTAACCCTTTATATATTCACAGAATTGAGACTAGGCGTACCTTAAGAAGGTATTAATTAAGGTTTATATGGGACACGAAAGTTTACAAGTCTGACATCAATATGGACGCTGAGACTGGGCCTGAACCTCTATCCCGATATTTCTTTAATTGCACATATTAAAATGATAATTCGAGCAAAAATTTATTTGTTATTGACGTCTTAACGTCTACAATTTTGAGCATTTGAGACTAGACGTCAGCTTTAGCATTTTCCGAGTGAACAACAGTAAAAACCTGCGAAATATCATCCACAGAAGACAAAAAGCAAGAAATATTCTAAATAGGGGTGTGACACAAAGAACAAAACCAAAAAAGCCGAATAGGCAAGCCTAAAGGAGAAAAAGGAATTCCGATGAAATAATCAAACCCAACATGAACGCCCTCGCCAGCGAACTGAACCAACTGGAAATGAAATCCAAAAACATGTAGTCAATGCTAAAGTAGTAGGGCACACTAGAAGAACAATTCAGTATGACCCAATACGCCTACATACACTAGAGGGACACTGGTACCAATTTCATAAGAGTTATGAAGCAATGGTAAGGTTAGGCTAGCCAGAGTACAACTGTTATAAATCAAAGCAACCAGGTAGCATTTAAAGAACATACAGTGATCCAAAGTCATTCTTGAATGCCATCCTATTCAAGGGAGAAAGGAAAGGGAAATCTGAGGATACAGAAACAATGCTTTGGAGGTATGTAGGCAAAATGTATTCCCAAAATGAGGAGGTACAACGTGAAAACGAAAGTGAAGAAATAGAGCAGGAAGTAGAGTACTGGGATACTTAAATAAAAAAGTAATCATACCATTACAGGATACAACGAAAAGTAAAAAGGGCACACCACAATAAACACGGATAAAAACAGGACCCGCAAAAATATCGATATTCTAGGGAAATTACGAAGAAAGGACAACTTTCTACAACTTATCTAAACAGATGTACATGAAAATAGGAGACTGTTAAAATTCGAAAGAATGCAATGTCTTAAAACGCATGCATGAGGAAAACCACAAAAACGACTACATCTTAAAACAACAGCAGCAAGCTATGATTGTGCATGGACAAGCATATCTAAGAAGTTATAAGGAATATCCGACTTATGGTATTCAACTTACTAGGCAAAATAAGAAATCTGCCTACAATGACAAATGGAAATACTGGACAACCAAAACAAATACACGATACTATTGCGGAATTCCTGCACGCCATAGAAAATATATACATAGAAACAGCTGACTGGAGACTAATGACAAGCCGTAACCAGAAATGGGACGCAGGTATATACGAGCAGTCATTAACATATCCTCAAGACATTCCGCAACTAGAAGAGACCATGCGATTCCTAAAACAAAGGTTCCACATACTAGATGTGACAGCGAAATAAGAAAAATACATATACTGCAAATTATAACATCACATAAGTTGATACCAATAATTTGAAATGCTAACTACTGACGAAAGAAATAGGCACATTAAACTAGTACAATTCTGCCAAAATTACCTAAGCCACGACAGAAGACATAAACGTGAATGTAGAAACCGATACTACCAGTGCGTGAGGAAGCAGCAAAATCTACTGCATGTAATAATTCAAATAGAAAGACGACACACCACGAGCTATCAGCAACCATACAGAGGAACCATCAATTTACAAACCGTATATGCGGGGAGAAGCTTCAACAAGCTCTAACCAAATTGGAAATCAGACCATAACACAAAGGGTAAGTTCCTTGAATACTAAAGTACATTAAGACCCAACAGCGGAACCACAAGCCCTACTGGCAATCGTCCTAATCAAAGGAGGTAGAGAATACGTAAAAGTGTTTGTATATTTCGGGTACCAAGAAAACTTTATAATAGAAAAAGTAGCAGATTTATTAAACATTGGAAGCTAGAAGGTCAAAACAGAGGTAATAGAATTGGAAAACGAGAAGGCACGGACACGACACAAAAAGGTAGAAATCACACTATAACCAAGATTTCCAAGTAAATTCAAGATAGAGATAGAAGTATTAATGCAATCAACATTGACACAATCAATATCATCACACCGAATACCAGAAAAGCATAAAAACCAATCGAAAAATATGATATTGACGGACCCTATCTACAACATACCTGAGCCAATAAATGTAATAAAGTAGTGAAGATAGTGCAAAAATGTTACAAGGAGAACTACGAAAGACAAAAGAACGTCTGCTAGGATAAGTAACAGAAATTAGATGACTGATGTCCGGCATGATCCTAAAATCGCAACAAAATGTAGAAATGGCAAGCATGTCAGTACTAATACTAGACAAAAAATACGAAAAACAATATAAACCATTCATACAGGATTACGAAAAATTACGGTACATGGGAAAGATGCAAAAAGAGAAGCAGCAGATGGGTACACATAGCATCATACAGTGAGCAAAGAAACAGATTCAACAAGTAAATGCAAAATAGTGAACGATGCAACATGTAAAACAGCAAATTGATGAAGCCTTAGTGAAATAATGCACGTCGGGTCAAGAGTATAGGAACAACTAATCGATATAGTAATTAGATCGAGAAATTACAAAGTAGAATTAAAAGCAAGCCAATTATAGTCAAAAAAGAAGACCAAACGTAAAAGGAATATTATCGAGAGAAGACAACACCATCACAGTGATAGAATATCAATTAGTAACCTACGGCAAAACAATGGCATCATTCTTCGAATACAAAATAGGGCAAATATGAGGACAAAAATTTACCAAGCGTACAATCCAATCAAATACAGCAAGAATATTCGATCCTTTAGGATTACTAGTAACGACATTTATCGTAACAAAATTAACAATACAGGAACTGCAGCATTCTAGTTTAGGATAGGATTAAAACTTCCAAAAGCAATAGAAGCAAAATGCGAGGTATTCCAAAAGGAATAAATGTACAAGACATAAGAATACCAACATGATCTCACGGGATGGAAATACATGGATTCAGCAATGCGTCCGAGAAGGTGTACTTGTATATACAAGAAACAAGGTAGATCTTCAACGTTACCAGTTACAACTTGTAGCGGCAAAAACCAGAGTAGTCCTAATAAAAAAAGAATACTGCTAAGGTTGGAATTAAATAAGAAAATACTGACAGCAATATTAATAAAAAGGAGAAAAGTGAAGATAGCGATTACGTTAGCTTGGATAGAAGCAGGACCGGCAAGATGGAAAACATATGTTGCCAACAGAGTAGTAGAGATAGAGAATTTCCTGCCAATAGCACAATGGTAACGCATAGCATCTAAAGATAACCCAACAGACACACTGTCAAGAGGAATATCACCGAAGAATACTCGATATTATGAAAAGCACAAAGCTAGCTGCAAACTGAAGCACAAGCAAGGAAGAAACATGCGCTAATTACAACGACCGAAGGAGAGAAAACAAAAAAGGTAGAGTGTCGCAATTTTAAAATATTTAAACAAAATTGCCGACACCAAAGAAAGCATGGATTACTAACCACGGCAATTACGAGACGCACAATTTCAAAGAAAAATAGTATCATTATAATAGAAAAGCATAATACTGACAAATAACAAGTTAACGAACCTAAATCCGTTCCTGGACAACTACAAACTCTTAGGGGAAAACTCCAAATAAGAATTCCACGAAACACATCCCATATATTACAATACAAGAACTACGTTATAAAATTGATCCCAAGAGATGCAAACAATGCTACACTGCACGTAGCAATAGAAACAACATTGGTATATGAACACCGTAAATACTGGAAGGTCGATGCGAGAAATGCCATCAAAGAAATCATTCAGACCAACAATTAATGGGACAATTACTGAGTTCAAGAGTAATGGAATCATAACCATTCCTACACACCTACATGGACTATACCGGACCAATAACATTAGAAGCCACAAAGGGAATATGAGAGAAAACGCACAAAGACTGCATACCATTGTTCATTTGTTTGTCGACCAAGACTATGCATTTGGAAGTGGTTAGTCACTTAACAATGGACTCACTCTTATCAGTATACAAACGATTCATATCAAAATGAGGAAAACCCGCGCACTTATACAACAAGCAACATTTTTTCGGTCAGAAAGAAAATTTCACAGAGAAGTGCTACAAATACACAAAAAACAAGGATGCAATGGCATGCTGTACCGCCAGAAGTATCACACTTAGGCAGAGTCTGAGAGACAGGAATAAAATCAATGAAACACCATCTAAAGAGAGTAGTAGGATGCGTGCACTTAATATATGAAGAAGTTGCGACAGTGATAACACAAATAGAGACGTACCTAAATTCGTGACCATTATGTAAGTTAACCCAAGTGATTATGAACAATATCTCATTAACACCCTACCTGGAAACGTTTTAGCAGGAAAAACAACGATAGTACCGCCAAATTCCATGGCAGCCGAATATGAAGGCACGGTGCCCACAAGATGGAAACTGACAACAAAACTAAAATAGGACTCCTTGAAAATGTTAACAATAAAACAGCTACATCAACAGCAGTTATGACAAGTGGAAAATAAAGGAGCACAATGTCGAAATAGGTGAAGTAATGTTTATAAAAGAAGATAATGTATTATCCCCCAAATATTCATTAGGAAGGATAATTGAAATGCATCCCGACAACGACGACATAAATGGAATGGTAACTGTGCAATTTAAGCGCAATACGTGCAAACGACTATTACCAAAATAATACCGTTGCCAAACAAGGTAAAGAAAAAATAACCAACGAAGCATAACTAACAAGCGATGGCAGTAACTTTAATACAACGTTTGCTATTGATGACCTACATACTGCAACCAGTAATAGGAAAAGATACCATGCAACATTCAGAAAAAGGACTTTACATCAAATAATTAGGTAACAGAAGTATCCAGAGAGGAGTCCTCAAATTCACGATCAGAATACCAAGTGGACAACTATCGTAAGATGAAGTAAACACACAAGCAACACTAACAGCTATGACCAACTTGTGCTAAAGCGCAAAGGAATTGGCAGACATATCAGCATGTTAATCGCTACGGCATTACATACAGAAGCAGCACGTTTCGTTACAGTGGACAGTCTAAGCACTAAATTCGACAAAAAGGAGCAGAAAACGTTTTCGGTATCAACGACGGAATATATACAGACATAAACACGTTACAACTAAACCAACAAAAGCTTATGCTAACCTCGAGTCATAATACAAAATTTTACCGGCCACAGCCAATAAAATAAAAGAAAACAAGTAAAAGATCGAAGGTAAACCAAACACATTCCGCAAGAAATAAATTTGTACATCGAAGTCAAAAATTGACATGACAATTCTAACAATTATCCAAATTGCAAAAAGATATTTGAAAGAAATCAGCAACCTTTTTAAGGTATATACCTGGCTCAAGAAAGTTTCTATGATTTTCAATTACCACCAAAGATACATCAATTCATTAAGGAGCCAAAAAAAAATTTCCGACTAATATCAGAATATGGTTGCGGCCGATACTACGGGCAAGGTGCACGAGCAATATAACTACATTAAACATACCAGGATATCTTCCAATATCGGAGGTCAACGAACTTACCCTATTAAAAACAACACCAATCACATTACAAAAATAACATAACACATTTGGGATTTTGACGGTAACTGAAGGACCAATCGCCATCGACTACGATCACCACTTTCATATTCTTTTGACACACGTCGATGAAGTCAACAAAATAAGAAGTGCCACACCCAAATATCTACCATAACCATCAATTGTCAATAATATAGAGACAAAAACGCTATGCATCATAAACCAAATGGGACAAAGGGCATATAGACCAAACTGTCAACTGCAACAATTCGAAATCCAAGATACAAAATGAAAATAACTACATACCCCAAATACAAAGAAGTATGTCACACCAAGGTTTGAACGAGTTGCAGTTATCTATGGTGGAGTCCGCAAAGATGTGGCGATAAATGTGACGTACATTTTAAAACTAGAACAGTGCGTCATCAAAACAAAGCTAGTAACTATAACTACAAGACGACATCAACAAGTGACAATAAAAGTAACGATTGTAAAACCAGTAAACATAAACACGACCTTGGCATTCCCAAAAAAGGTCGTCAACATAAAACGCGCACCGTGTTCATTGATATACAAGACGAAGAACGGGAAATAGAACTACACACATCTGTATGGAAGCATATCCACCACCGGACAAGATGAACTACTGGCATCATCGTAATCACCACAATCGTAATGATAATAGAAATATGGGTCCGATGGGGAAAAAGCCAAGGCCAGCCGCAAACCAGGTATCGGACCCTACGAGCGACCTTGATCAGAAATCGGGTGCAGCGGGTAGAATTAAATGACGTATAAATACCGAACACGGAATTGAAGCCGGGAAATATGTTAAAAACCATCTTAACAAATTTACTTTAAACATGAGAGCACTAGGGAGATAAAACATATTAATCAAGTATAATATTTAAGGGCAGTCATTATTTAATTTAAAAAGGAACGGACTTAATCTTACCTAAATTAAGAGAACTAATACAATATATCATATCCGAATCAAGAATTAAATCTGATCAAATTAAGACCAAATTTTGTAGGCAATTAGTTACGACAAAAAATATAAGTTTTAAAATAACGGTATATAGGAGGTAGCAAGTTAGATCATTGACGTAAAGTGTTGCAATAATCATGCAAAGAGAATTTCGAGTATAAATCTCATCCAGTACAAAGACCACGCAAAACGTGATAATATGTCACAATTGTAAAACGTATATATTTTGTAACTTAACTACAAATAAAAAATTCTCAAATTTGAAACGTATTATTTCTGTTCTGTGAATCCACTTCTAAGGTCAAAGTCTTTATATATTCACTGGTGCATGAGACTGGACGTAACTCAGGGGGGTAGGGAATATTAATGAAAGCTTAGACAGGACACTAGAGTCCCAAATCTAATATAGACAGAGACATTGAGACTAACTCTGGCTCTCTGTCCAGACTTCGCTTTAATTATACATGTCAACACGAACCAATTCATCTAAAAATGATTATATATCGGAAATTAGTGTTACAAGTACCTGCTTCTATTTGAAGAGAAAATATGAGATATAAAATCACTTCTCCCACATTCTACGTTTCTTTAAAGGTACACACTTATGAGAACACTTTATTTTCTTAGTTGTAAAGTAAAAAAAATCGTTCGCAGATGATGGCTAAACGAATCAATTTTACTGACAAGATGAAGATTGTGTGCTTTTAATATTTACCTCCATGACCTTGTGTATTAGATTGCAAGCAAAATTTAGCTATAACTTGACAAAGTGTGTTGTTTTACTTAACTTCATTATTATAATTTCATATCATTTCAAATAAATTCGCTCTGCGTTATTTGTTCTGTTGTTTATTTGCGTTTCCACTTCGTTTCTATTCTCAATTAAAATGTATTTATTTTAGAGTGATTTCAAGTCTTATTGTTTTACTTTTTAAAATAGTTTCTGATACGCTTCAATCTGTTAAGTGTTTATTTTATTGACTTTTACCTTTTCGCACTAAAATCTTCAATTTTACCATAATATTAAAATAACGCACTACGAAAAAATTAAATATATATGCCTGGCTAAGTTTTAATCTAATGTTAAAAGACAACGAACCTGCAAAAATGTATATCTTAAGAAACCAAGTATCAATTACATTCAGAAACAGTACACAAAATTTGTTTAGAATATAAAATGTAAAATGACTTGCTTGTAAAACATTAATTAGCTTGTTTTAAAGCTACCTTTGTACGCGCATCTACATTTTCAGGTATACCTGTTTAGTGATTGTAATATTTAAATATATTTAAATTTTAGATTTAATGAATTAACAAGTTGTTAGATGTTCGTTTAGAATATTGGATTATTTTACTTATTCTGATTAAATTCATACTTGTGAAATAACACATTCATTTAGCATTATTTGTTTTCAGAGAAGCGAATTAACAGGGGAGATTGGTAAAAAGACCCTCTGAGTTAAATGCTTATTATTTTAGCTGATAGTATATTTTTCAATAATGATTTTTAGCAGATAGTTATTGCCACTATTGTTCTTGGCTCGTAATACATAAACTTTTGAAAAAATAAGAAACGTTTACAATCTTTTAGCTTCTTGAAAACTAAAAGGAATCATTTCACCGACATATAAGGGTAAAATAGTCCCTCTCGTTGATGTAAAATGATCCTCCCAAAATACTAAGGGAAATGTTCACTGCAGTATGAATTAAACCGGGACATTTTAGGGAGCGATAATGCATAACTACAAAAAGAAGCTCGTTTTTATTAAAAAAATTCAAATAGAAATAAAATTAATTTCTTAAGGTTGTTAGATTCATTTTTAAGAGATATCCGTGTTTCTCTCCTTTTCCATTTATTTTATGCTCATTTGTTAGGGCACAATATGTTGCTATTTGGTATTTTCTTCTTTTGGATAGCGTTATCTGTGACGATTTTTTACAAACATTTTCTAATTTTTTAATTTTATATAGAATCATTCACCATCTTCCTATACAAGGGATTGCAAATTTTTTAACTTAGTTTAACAAGGAATAAATTTTATTACTCTAATGGTTGTCACTTTTCTGTAAAATATTCTAACATATACTCTTAAAATGGTGCAAAAACTGGGTGTAGAAATAATGACAATTATAGGTTCTTTGCTGTACAATAATTTTACGTAAGCTATGGCATTAGAGTCACTTTGTTTAATTATATTTATAATTTTAAAAATCCTTACTGCAAATCGAATGCAAAATAAAAAGTTAGTTTTCGCTTTTAAAAACTCTAGTAGTTATACTATGGCGGTTCTGGATAAAAACGCTACATAGCCTCACTTTTTAAGTTTAGCGGTCATCTTGTGAAAGGAGTCAGCGGCCGCTATCTTGTGGGAGGAGTCGTAGGAGGCCATTTTATGGGACGATTCGGCTACTTTGTAGGTCGGCCATTTTGTAGGCGGGCCCTTCTTTGGTGGAGTAGGGGGATCAGCCGGCCATTTTGAGGGTGGGGTGGCAATTTTGTGATCAGCCATTTTGCGTGAGGGGTGGGAGGAGTCGGCCATTTTGTGGGTGGGCCATTTCTGGAGTGGAGGTGTCGACCATTTTGTGTGAGGCAATTTTGGGGCGTGGCGGCGCATGCGCAGGATTAAAAGATTCAGACTTGGCATGAATATCATCATCAAGTAAGGGTACAACATGTACATTTTTTTGTGGTGCAGGAGAAAGACGGTAAATTAGTAGAGAGTCGTCCATTTTGGGGTGTAGTAGTTATAATTAGCATACGAAAGCATTTTCTTATCGGCCCAGACAGGAAATATATATATATATATATATATATATAT
Organism: Phrixothrix hirtus; assembly: GCA_024586415.1. NCBI lineage: Eukaryota > Metazoa > Arthropoda > Insecta > Coleoptera > Phengodidae > Phrixothrix > Phrixothrix hirtus. Next base: position 16 of record JAHWXV010399576.1, on the reverse strand, counting down.
ATATATATATATATAT
>JAHWXV010399498.1:0-13741 GCA_024586415.1 Phrixothrix hirtus | reverse complement strand
CGCACACGCACACGCACACGCACATGCACACGCACACGCACACGCACACGCACACGCACACGCACACGCACACGCACACGCACACGTACACGCACACGCATACGCACACACAAACACACACGCACACGCACACGCATACGCAAACACATACACACACGCACAAACACACATTGAAATATGCACGCACGTACGTACGCACACACGCACGCACGCACCCACACACGCACCTACACACACACACACACATACACGCACACACGCATACACACACACGCACACATGCACACACGCACACACGCACGCACGCACGCACGCACGCATACACGCACACACACACGGACCAATTTCTAGAGTCATGTTTTTCGGACCCAGGAGACCTGAAAACGTGTATTTTCGCTAAAAACTAGACATTGATAATGTTGACCGAAAACAACTTTCTCTATAGTGTATTTCATATACGTAAGAGAAAGTAAAAAGTGTTACATAATTTGTGAACGCTCCTATATAGGAGAGGAGAAGGAACGGAAACTCGTTTTGCACATTTTTGTAAAGTAATAGAAATGTCCGATACAAATCCACGATTTTATTTGTTTACAACTTTACCTATTTACCTGCTTTATTCTATGTATGTACGTAGATCACTAAGTGCTTTGTCTTCAATCTTATATTTTATGCCAAGAAATAAACTAAAACGCAAAAGAAGTCTAATACATAACCTAACTCCCACTTTACGATGATAATAGGCAAATTTTTGAAACTTCGCTATGGTTTATCAATAAATATAAACTTGCAGGTATACATAAAAATAAACTTAAATTTAGAAAAGTTTGCACAATAAAATAAATTCGATTTTAAGTTAAAACTGAAGATTACGGATTATTTCAATCTAAAGTTTAAACTTATGCTGTAGTGTAAATAGAGCTTTAAAATGAAGCAGCAGTTGTTTAGTTAATTATTTATTAATGTTATAAACATTTAGTGTAAGTATTATATAATATGTTATACTAAATAATCATACAATTACGAGTATCAATGGAATGTTAAATTAAAAATACATACTTTTTGTATTTTTATTCTACTATATTTACGTGAAATGTGAACATTTATTTGTCAAGTTCATTGGCAAACGGTCGTAAAATCAATTTCATGAAGTTGATCTTTAACGAGGAAGTAAAATTCCAATTGTGCTTTAGCAAGCAAGTCTTTTAGCATACGATCTGTTACGTTTATATATTGACCAGGATTGACCCGAAGAACAATTGGAATCTTATCTGATGCGTGTACACCAAGAATACGTTTCAAATTTTTTATTGTTGGTTTGGCGCGAAGTTGCTTCAGTATGAATTCATGTACATTCACTGGATTGGCAGCGCTTATCTTTTGACGGCTTGTTAAAGTTGAATCAGTTAAATAAGCTTGATCTATAACAAGAGAAGAATTTATATACTTAATAGTTAAGTTGAAATTCTTATTAAAAATTTCTGTACAGGTTTCCTCACCAGATGACCATTTTTGAGAAAGTAACGGTTTCATTTTCAAAACATAATCCATCATCACCTGCTTTATTCCTTTTGGATTTGTGCTTTCTTGCATCTCGTATCAAAAGTAAATATATGTATATGAATTGTATCTAAAAGCAAACATTGTTCATTATTTTTATCGCATTGTACTTTTCTTTAAACGAGTGCAATTGCAATAAAAGTTATTGTAAACTAAAAAGAAAATTTAAATTGTTGTTAACTTTAGAATAGTTACTTGTTAGAAAACTGTTAACGTTAGTAAATATCTGTTTGGAATATAGTTAACAGAATAAAATTTAGTATAAAAATTAAACAATTCAAGTTTATTATTAGTTATTATTATTAGTTTATTATTTACCCATTATATAGTAAAAATATGAATTTCCTGTAAAACTTTTTGTTAGGATAAACGTTAGTGTAATGAAAACTATGCTAAAACATTTGTTTAAATTAATGGAAAAACTCAGGAAATATATGTATTTTAAAATAACACATTACAATTTTGTAGGATACATGCAACTTGTGTAGCATTAAAGGAAAACATTACAATTTTTTGTAAATTTATCTATGTACTTTTAAATTAATAGTAATACAATTGAATATATTTAATTACAAATGTAGTTAGAATTCTTTGAAAATAAATAGCATTTTAATTATAATTTATATTTTAATAAATTAATATAAAGGTATTAGTTTTACCAATACTCACATAAAATCTTATCTTAAAATTTTGCTTACACTACTGAAATACCTTTTAATTCAAGGAATCTTTAGTTTGAGTATAACGCGTAACGATAGCAGTAGCACAGACACCAGACTGGGCTTGATATCATGTACAGACTAAAATAAATCATGCGACTGGTAGACGGGGTAAAAGTCAATATCGCCATGACTACTCAGCATGATGTGCAGCTGTAGTAAATCTGTGGGAGTTAAAATTGGCCGGCAAAGTTCCATTTTGCTAGACATCCCTTAAGAATTTTTTTGTAATAAAAAATTTGACAAAATTTATTTTTACAGTACCAGCAAAAGTCCTGCATATGTAGTTCTTCCTATTTATAATTCGAAATGACGAAATCACACCAACTGAATTGTTTAAATATCAATAATACTCTTCATTTAGTAGAGTTTAAATTTAAAAACATGCAGAAAAGAATATACAATTAATGTTTAAAATATGAAAGCATAATAGAATTTTCTTTAAGATTAACGCAGTGCTTATCGATAGTTCAATGCAATACACCATCATTTAGAATGCTCGTTCGCTGACGTCCTGTTGCAGATTCTCATGCCAGGTAGTAACGATGGTATTGATTTTTAGCTTGTTGCACAGACATCCGTTTTAATTATAAATTCACATAATATGTAGGTTAGTCTCCTTTGTTTTATTGTGCAAGATTGATGCAAATTATTTTTTAGAAAAATTAATATTTGCAGTTTGAAGCAAACATATGAGTAATAAACCCGTTGATATAATTTTAAGCTTTTTAAAGTACCTAACATCTTTAAATTTAAATTTAAAAGTGGACGCATTTCTTAATAAAAGATATCGAGTTAAATAAGTTTTAACTTGACCTGTTACGTGGTTAATCATATTGTAAAACTGTAAAAACTAATTATCCTTAAATTGTAACGTTATCTTTATTGGGGTAGATCTGTTGGGCTAAGAGGAGCGTTGAAAGTTTATATAGGCCTAGTAACCACTTGTTGAATTTTTAACAGGTTTTAAAAAAGAGAAAATTTGAACGAAGGAGAGACCCAAAAACGCATATTCCATACGTATTACGTATAATATATAATGAATGTATTGTTTAACCATTTTTATAATTTTATATATCGTATGTGCATAAATTAGTTGTAGTTACTTATTATAAATATTATAAGTTGATTATCTCTTTTATATTACATTTTTTATTATCTCTATACCTAACAAATTATTTTTTATATCTTAACAGACCTGTCTAGTAAATCCCAAAACTCGTAAAACTTTGTTTCAGGTGCTGTTGTTTAATTTGAAGAGCCTTTTTTGTAGTTAAATACATAAATATAACATACAGGGGTTTCCGAAAAGCAGGCCCCTACTTTAAGAGCGTATTCTGAAGCCAAAATGACGACGGCATTCCTTTTAACATTTTTTGGGAGAACGCTTCTCAAAAAAGAGATAGTCCTTTAAATATTACGCTTTAAAAACACGTTTGACTGTATTTCTTGAACAGTTCTACAAAAATTGATCAAATTTGAAACATGGACTACTCATGTTAATTTCTGCAGCTACTTTAATATAAATTCTCAAATGACCCATTTTGCAATTTTGAAATGAAAGTCGTAATTAGCAATATTTTTTAGTTAAAAAATATGCTCTTGATTAAAATCGTTAAGGTTAGGCGTTTTGGAGAAAACATCATTACTGTGAATTTTTATCACAATTATGAAGAACGGCGTATTCTAAATTTTATTTGTTCGAAGTAAATTAAGTAGGCATCGAACAAGTAGGCTTATATAAAAACACGCTCCCACCACTTTCTTCAAGGTCACTATGATTACAAGGCCAATGGTAATTCTACCTCCTACCATTCTTTCAAGGTCAGTGTTAATTACAAGGTCAATATAGAAAAGGGTTGCGTTCCAAGGCAATTAGGATTTGTAAATCATACTTCAAGAACATTTTAGTTCCAGGAACTTTCTTCTTTTAAGCAATCACATATCAAGGATTGAATATAAATAAACGTTTTAACTCGAAAAGAACATTATTTTGTAGCAATGAGTTGTATTAAGGTATTAAGGTTTATTTTGAAGTGTTCAGTGGAAAAATAATTATACATAACGATATACCGGGTGGCAAAAAAGTCTGGAATATTACAAATAACACAAAAACGGTTTCATTAATTTTTACGAATATTTGCTGGTCGATACAGTAAAAAATTCTAAATCCAGGTGAAGAATTTTCGTTCAAGTATAAAGGCTAAGTAACAAGTATGTCAACTTTTTATTCTTAAATGGAACACCTTGTATATTTTTATGGATGTTGATAGATCTATTTAGGACAAATTCAACAATATACGGTTTATTATGTCTATCTGTCGAAATTACAGATTTTTTGCAAATTAATGTTTATATTTAAAAATTTACTTGGCCATGTTAATCTAATGACATTAAAAAAAACAAATCAGATTATTTTAAGAACGTCAATTGTAACGGTATTTTTTCTTGGAAGCATTTTTAAAAGTTTTGAGGATAAAATGGTAGCTTTAAGCAAAAAAGAAAAAATTCAGATTTTGATGTTGGTCGGATACGGTGACCATAAAAGAACGCAGAAAGAGGTATGCAATTTATTTAATGAACTTTATCCAAATTGACCTAGAATAACTCAGTCTTACGTAAGCAAGGTGGTGAAGAAGTTTAACCAGACCGGTAGTGTTAAAGATCGACAAAAGTCTAGACGACCAAAGATAGCAACTGGCGGTGATAAAGCCCTAGATATTTTAATTGATGTACAAAAAAATCCACAGCAATCGTCTAGACAGTTAGCGTCAAACCACGATATCTGCCATCAGTCAGTGAAAAATTTATTTGAAAGTAGGAAAATTTGTCCTTATAAAGCCCATTTAATACAGGAACTTTCCAAATACGACTTCGATCGAAGATCAGAATTTTGCGAACATCTTATGTAATGCTAATCCTGATTTTGCCAACAATATAATGTTTTCGGACGAAGCCACTTTTACGTTACATAGTTTTGTCAACGGACAATTGTACGTATTAGTCTGCAGTTAATCCATGATGGATGGTAGAAACTCACACTCATAGGCCGCAAAAGGTGAATGTTTGGGCAGGCATTATTGGCCAGAATGTGATTGGTCCCTTTTTTATAGATGGACATCTTACATCAGAAATGTATTTAGATTTGCTTGAACAACATGTTTTGCCTAATTTGGAAGCTCTTTATGCTGACAAGGGAAGTGTCTGGTTTCAACAAGATGGTGCCCCAGCACATTTCGGTTTCCATGTTCGACAATATTTAAAACAAACATTGCCGAATCAATGGATAGGTCGTAGGGGTGAGATTGAGTGGGCTACCAGGTCACCTGGCCTAACCCCCCTTAGATTTTTATGGAGCCATATAAAAAATAAAGTTTATAAGAAAACAAACTGATGAATACTGAAGATCTGAAAGCTCGTATTGCAGCTGAAATTCAGGAAATTCGCCAAGATGTCATCAGAAATGTGATTCAAGAATTCCGAGACAGGCTTGCTCATTGTTTAGCCAACAATGGCAGAAATTTTGAACATTTCTTGAAACATTAATGTTTATCTTGTTGTTTTTGTTATTCTAAGTTTTTTTGAAGAAGTTGCTTATATGGTAAATCGATTAAACTAAATTTTTAAATAAAAACATTAATTTGCAATAAATCTGTAATTTCGACAGATAGACATAATAAACCATATATTGCTGAATTCGTCCTAAAGGAATCCATCAACATCCATAAAAATATATAAGGTGTTCTATGTAAAAATAGAAAGTTGACCACACTTGTTACTTACTCTGTATAACTACTTGAACGAAAGTTCTTCCCCTAGGTTTAGAATGTTTTACTGTATCGACCAGCAAATATGTGTAAAATTAATAAAACCGTTTTTGTCACCCGGTATGTGAGAATTGATATGTACACATTACAACACGATATAAACTTATAAGTGTAGATGTGAATCATTCACATTCCATTGAATCGGTGGTATGTTCACGTTGCCCATATTTTGCCCAAGCGGCGTATGATGTTGAGGATTGTGGGATATGTAAGTACTATTTTAAAATTTTAGCATTTACTTTCATTAAATGTTTTTGTGCAGATCAAGGTGGATATTCGATCATTGAGTCGATGAGAAAGGGAAGCGGTATAAGATATTTTTCATATGTTTAAAACTCATTTTAATTATTTTGCCTACCTAAACATAGCTTCGAAGATAGTGTTAGGGAATTCTCAAGGAATTAACTTTTTATAATTAATCCTGCGAGGCGAACACAAAATACAATAGCCGGGGGTGAAATGTACAATAGCGATGTGAACGAAAATATCAATGCGCAGGTAACACAAGGTTTTCACCATAAACCGAAGAACTGTTAAAACATACATATAATGCAGAAATTCCATGAAAATACATTAAATATGTGTAATTACAATTACCTTTATCGAACAGAAGACTGCATGAACGTGCTAAATCGAGTTATAATCTGCTAAATTAGGAAACTGCAGGATAGACTAAAATTAAGGAAAAGGGAAATCCGATTTTTAAGAAATGTACAAAACTCTAATATTAAGCTGTTTCATCAAAACAATATGAATAATAATCAACGAATGCGACGTAAACTAGCAAGTTTAAAAACAACGTAAAGAATAATCGAAAATGCCACTAAAACTAATTATATAGAGATAAAATAACTGTCATAACCGAATTTAGAAATAATTAGAACGAATTGAATGCATTGCGTTGCCACAAATCAAAGTAGGAGCATGCGCGATTGTATGTATGTGACTTAACACAATACGAGGATTACCCTTAAATTAAATAAAGCAAAATTAGAAGTAATAAAATTAAACATTAATAAATGGGTTTAAACTAAATATTTTACTAAAATTATGAATACTGAACAGATGGTATAATAATTATATTTAGTTTGAACTTGTAAATAAAGTACCTAGTTTAACAGTATGTAAATATATAGATTTAAATTAAAGTGTTATTTTTTATTAATTTAAGTATGTCCTTTGAAAACATTTGCTTTCAAATTTTAAAACAGCTTCCTCATTATAAAAAATGTATATTCTTCATCAAATTGACTGATCTGAATTTGTGCTAGTAATTATGATTTATTTTTAGAAATTCTCATAGCGAATGCAATTGATTATTTGTGTAACAAATTAAAATGGAATCTTAATTATGTCTTTAATGCAAAAAATACATTTCTCAGAAATGCTTAACGCATTTCATAATAAAGTAGGATATGGATATTATAAAGAAAAGCTCATTTAACTTATTGTTAGAAGATTTTAGACTTGAAAATTTATAATTACATAAAACTAAACATCCACATAAACTAAATAATAATATCCTAAAGTCGAATATCACACGTTTTAATAAGTACACTTTAGAAAATTATCGTTTTGTTCAAAATTATTTGAATAAAATTAAATCCCTTAAAAATAATTTTAAATGATGTAACTATTTAGAAAATTCTAATTATACAGATTTAGTCTACATATACTTGCATTGGAGGTTTAAGTTAATCGATGCTGTTGAAATATGTTACTTGACTTCTATTTTTTATTTAGGCTGTCCAATGAGAACTATCTCCCAACTTATCGCCTAAGTTAATGATGACATATTCGTATTTACGCAGTGGTTTTGGTAAGACATTGGGTATAAAAACTCTTCTAAAGTGCGGGATATGTCTGATTTTTGTGTAATATTTCAAATTGTTATATGGTTATTAGTAGTTTTTTATTGTTGGAAAATCCAAATAATACCTAATCCTTTTTTGTTAAATATAATTCTCCCCAATTGCATCGTCTTGCACTGCTTTATTGCATTTTTTGCTTCTTCCAAAGACTTTGTAGTATTTTAGGGATAATGACGGATTTCGCGATCGCAGTAATCCCGGATCCCAAGATACTAAGCTCACCTAAGGTTACAAATATTGGTATAAGCGGTAATATGCCTCGCCTTTTGGAGAGATATAGTATACTCTGTCAAAGCAGCCAAGGCGGTTTGAAATGATTTTTTTATATTTCAGTTATGAGATCTATTTGGGCTAGTCTAACAGCATTGTTGAAATTGGATGTCTCCCATCCCTAATTTCATTTCTCATTTCGTGATATTAGTCACTGTTAAAACGCACCCTATTACGTAACAGAATCGTATTAGAACAGGGATAGCTTATTATAGAGCGAATCAAAATTCCGCCAGTCAACTAACTGTAGGGAAGATTCGTTAATCGACGATAAATAAGCGTTTTAACACTGTAAGTTTGTTTAATTCGGGAAATTATTGATACCATTGCTTTTGACAACCGGCAAGGCACTATTTTTTAGAATATCCGGTGTGCAGTTGTTTAATAACCTCACCTCTGGAAAGAAATCAGAAGATTCCGTAAGTAGGCGGTTACAGGAGCTAACAAAATGAAATAAAATACTATTGTGCTATGTAACACCTTTTAGTGAACTAGTAACAGAGACCTGGTCAATTTTGACTCCTCACGTACACATTCTGGTCCTAGACCTATCAAAATTGGGCTTCTTAAGGCTGATAGTTCAAAATATGAACTGAAGCTATCTCATTGAAGATAATGGTGAAATTAGACGAAGTTCACTTTGACTATACTTAATTCTTAAGTCATTAATTTTTTAATACTCTTATTGATTGATATTAGCAACTTGAAAGTATTTGCCACAAAACCAACTTTGTTAAGTGATTTTGCATAGAGAAATAGTACTCGATTTCCTTTAACTATTAATCTGGCGCAAGAGTTGTCAAACAAAGTGTTGCTATTTAAATCAATAATAAAGAAGAGCTCAATAGGCTTATACAATTTTTGGGTTCGTAAGGACCAGCGCAACATAAAATAAAACTACTCAAGCGAAGGTCGGAAATGATTTCCCCTCGGAGTATTAATTGAATATGCTTCAGCGGGTCGTTACATCCGGTAATAATCCATAAAAAAATGTAAGTAGCTACATTTAATTTTGTACCAAAATTTCACGCTACGTTATTGATTTAACAAAAGATTACAATAAATTGATAGTTATTTTAATTAAAATTTAATTTTTGACAATTTTCACGGTACTCAAAATTCAATTCAGGCGTACGTGTATAGTCAAATAATTTTACTACTAATGGAAGTTAATAAAACATTTTAAACACTAACGTGACATGACCACAGGTGCACATATTTTTTACTCAGAAAACGGTAAAATAACGCTGGTGTTTACGGCAATAAATTACATTAAAACGACTTACTGTTGGTGTGTGAAATGTCTTCATATATTTATAATTGTATACAAGCAATGATAATAGATCTATCCCCTTCATTAACGCATTATGTCTCCAAAAATGACAATCCACTGCAACGGTGTAAATTCAGCCTATTCATCCCAGCGATATAGGTCAATCATTTAACAAAATTACCTTTGGAAAGCGCGATTCTATAAGCAAATCTAGAATAAATGACACGCACATACGCACTGCTGTTATTTTACATGCATTTTATCATTTATATCCTTCAATGAAGTACGAGTAAACAGTTATTCAAATTTTTAAGCATCCATTTAGTCTGAAGACCTGATTCAGAATTCCTTCGCTACATGCGTCACCTTAAATTTCGGTCATTATAATGGTAAAAATAAAAATTATAGGTGCCCTTCTTTTATTAAGGTCCTAGTTTCTACTGATGATAATCTATTTTTAGAAATTTTACAAAGTAACTAACGAGATTTTATTACAAGCCCAATTTTGGTTAACAAAGAGGACTTTTCCTTTTTGGAATAAAATTATAAAAATCTGGTGTGAAACAACACACGACTTTCTCTTACGCACAAAGATATGCCATTAGTGTCCACAAACGATTAGATTATTGTCTACGTTTATTTTGGAAACGATAATTGTAATGGTCACCCATGGTCACTTTCGAAAATTTATTAGACATACAGCTTGATTTATCTAAAATGCAATGAAGTAACCAAGAAATTTACTAAGTTTTAACAAAATCGTTAGAGCCGATTTCAAGCAAATCGCGAAAAGCGAAAATTCGGAAAATATCTAAAAATGACAGAAATAAAGTGGAACTTCCGGTTATTCGATTTTAACAAAATTCTTCATTTGGCATACAAATGTAATTAAGGCAACAAATATAAATTTTCATTCGGCTAGGACTTCTAGTTTCATAGTTATTTTATTTTAAGTTAACGGTGTAGGTACTTCCGGTTACTCAATTTACGGAAAAGTTTCTGAGAAACACCCTAAACTATATGAAGGGTCATTAAATGGGGAAGAAATGAAATAAGTTTTTAAAAAATCGTTGAAGCTGATTTTGAGAAAATCGCGTAAAACCGAAAATTCGGAAAATATCTAAAAATAACAGAAATAAAGTTGTACTTCCGGTTATTCAATTCTAAGAAAATTCTTGATTTAGTATACGAATGTAGTTAGAATCTTATATACAAATTTTCATTTATTTAGGACTATTAGTTTCTTAGTTATTTTATTCACAGTTAATGGTAAGACTACTTCCGGTTACTCGTTTTACGGACATTTTTTTGAGAAATTGTTTTAATCGTATGGAAGGATATTAAATCTCTAAGAAATATTATAAATTTAAAAGCAATTATTAGAGTCGATTTCGAGAAAATCGCGAAAAACCAAAAAATGATAAGAGTAAAGTCGCATTTCCGGTTATTGTATTTTACTTAAATCGTTGCAGTTGCGTGCGAGGATAGATACGCACGGGCAAATATAAAATTTTGTTTATCTACGACTTTTCGTTTTCGAGATATTTTGTTCACACACACACATTCACACAAACATACATACACACACACAAACACACACACACACACACACACATACACACCCACATTCACACACACACGCACGCACGCACGCACCCACGCACGCGCGCACGCACACACGCGCACGCGCGCCTGCACGTGAGCACGCACGAACGCGCGCACGCACGCGCGCATGCACGCGCGCATGCACGCTCGCATGCACGCTCGCTCGTACGCACGCACGCACGAACGCACGCACACACACACGTACGCACGCATGCACGCATGCACGCGCGAAAGCAAGCACGCACGCACGTACACAGCAAGCACGCACGCACGCACGCACGCATGTTTTTCAGATTCAGGCGCCCCAAAACGTGTATTACCACTAAACTTTCGACATCGAAAATTTTGGACGAAAACAATACTTTCTCTATACTGTATTTCATATAGGTAAGAAAGTAATAATAACCAATGTTTTGAAACGTGAATAAGTTTCAGAAACAGAAACATTAAATTTTTTTAAATTGTAATAAATGGTTTATGTTACAGTATTTTATGAATACAAAAATTATTAAAATAATTATTTAAACATTAGTTTAAGTGAAAATTGTGATATCTGGGATTAAAATTAAAAGATATAAAGTATTTGCATGAATGAACGCAATTTTTGGTTTGTACCCAAGTTGCGATGATATTAAAACGGAGAATAAATTGGTGAAATAGCAAATATGTTTACTTTGTACTTAACCAGTGGCGGAACCATAAATATTTTAAAATACTATTATGTAAAGTTATTACTTCTAAATAATAAAATCTAGATGATTCCGTATTATTTTCTAAGTAAAAAGTCTAATAAAAATTTTACCGTAGATGACTGCTGCATAAGATATAAGCCATCTAAGTTCACATAACAAACTGCCAATAAAAATGATTCAGTACACCATAAAATAAAAATCTACATTTATATGGGAGTTTTACGTTATGTATAAGTATTTGCATTAATTTTCAAAGGGTTATACTTATGTATGAACAAGATTTTTAATTCCCAGGTTGCATCTTTTTGTATATACATTTTTAAAATATGGCATCAATGTATGAGTTTTTCAAGTAAAAATCAGAACAAATACAAATACAGATTATCTTTATTAACAGCATGGCTCAATGCCTTACAATTTAAATTGAGCCATAATTCTAAAACTAAATAGGTAGTAATAAATTTTTATACATGTGGTGCTACCGACCTCCTGGATAGGCCGGGGAGTTTGGCAGCTAGTAAGCTAACTTAATTTCTAAAGATATTAACGATGAGCCCTATTCTTCCAGGTGAGTGATTTGCTGGTCCTGGATTGTGTTATTTCGATTTTCTCTTTTGTGATGATGGTGTTTTTATGACGGTATTTGTGGATAGATATTGTTGTTGTGCTAGAACATATGTAATTTTTTATATATACATGTGGCACTATAGCCCTCCTAGATAAACCAAGGAGTTTGGCAGCTATTAAACTAACTTAATTTCTAAGAGATATTAAAAAGTATTATTCTTGTAAGTGGGTGATTCTGTAGTTTTGTTTTGTATTTTTTATTTTGATGATGTTTGTTGTTGAAATTTTGTGCTGATGGTTTTGAAATGACGGTGGTTTAATACCGTTATTTGTGGATCGGTATTGGTGTTGTGCTAGAACTTGTGTACGAAAAGCCTAAAACATAAAATTAGTTAAAAAAATTACACTACACTAAAAACTAGACGAGTTTTTCAGTAGTGACCCTCAGTAACTGTGTTACTGGCATGTTCGTCACTACAGCACCCAAAGCACTAGCACTTAGCACTAGTTTCTAAAAAAGATAGGGATTAAGAGTTTCGGAAGGAGAAATCCACTTTAGCACTTCACTAAGAATTGTTGGTTTCTTGGAACGAGAAGTGGTGGTTGCTATGAGGGATGTTGAGTTGGTGGAATTGTTAGGTAATGTTCGGCCTTTTTTGTTGGAGTGTTGTTGTCGGATATTGTTGTAGTTGTGATAAAGATGTGTGTTTAAATACGTTAAATTAAGTGTTCGTTTATTTGCTTGGGTTGGTGTTTGTTTGTAGTGATGTTATTGGTTGGTAGTGTTGATGGAATGGGTGTTAATCATGTATGTTCATGTGGATGTATTTTGTATTATTGGTTGTGTAATATGTATTTTGTGTTGTATTTAGAGTTTTGTGTGTGTGTGTGTGTGTGTGTGTGTGTGTGTGTATGTGTGTGTGTGTGGTCGTTTTGAAGGAATGGGGGTCAGTCACGTCAGTTTGTTTGGGTGAAATGTATATTTGTTGTTGTATAATTTGTATTATGTGTTGTCTGGTATGTGATTTATGGGTTTGTTGATGTGGTTTGATGACGGTGTGTGTTTTGACGTTATATGTTTATGTTTGTGAGTTTGTATGTGTGTGTGTATTTTTGCGTGTGTGTTTGAATTCGATTGTTTGTGTGTTTTGGTTGTGTGTATGATAGTGTAGAAAGACTCGGTGTCAGTCACCGCGTTCGTGTGGTGTGTGTTGTGTTGTGTGATGTGTGATGTGCGATTTGTTAGTTGTGCATGATCGCTTCCTTGTGTACATATTAATCGTAGTACTTCAGAGCATGTTTTAAGTTTGTCTGTTACCGTCAACATTAATTTAGTATTCGAGAATGTTTAGTTAAT
>JAHWXV010399480.1:0-10591 GCA_024586415.1 Phrixothrix hirtus | reverse complement strand
TTGTATGTGTGCATGCAGTGGTTGTGAAGGTGGAGGTTTGTTAGTGGTTTTGCCTACCCCGTTAAGGGAATGGCGTGATGGGTAGTAGTAGTAGTAATTTTGTTATTCTTCGATATGTAATTACATATTTGAAACAAATTCATAAATGTGGTTTTTGTATGTTTCTTGTAGCACCTGTTATAATGGACTCTGTGCGAGTAGTGCTAGTGAGCGCGCAATCTCTATTTCATATAAAATATCAATGTTTTCCAACAAATGCCTGTATTGTTGTTTCCTGCTTTTCTTTCGTACCATTCACGATCTGTAATGATGTCATTATTTAAACTAAACATTTTTTGTATTTTGGAATTTTAAGAATTTCTGCAATGTTTAGAAGAAAAAGAAACGAACCAGTGCATTGATATTTACGCTGAACCACTATGTGACGGGAATGACACGGACATGCATTAAGATTTAAATGATGATGAACATGCAGCTTATTTGAATAGTTTAGGTCGTAAAATGCTAAAAACCATTTGTAAAGCAAAATCAAGATTTGGAAGCCGAGATGATGATTGGAAGTCTAGTAACGTAGTACTTCTTATAAAATACGATCGGGTTGATACAATTGGAGACCGATCGGATGGTTGGAAAATTACACAAGTAGCTCCGTGGCCATCAATAGCAAAACTAAAAATATAATTTATTTGGTAAAAAAGTACTTCCAACTTCAATGTGTACCGAGAAACCAGTATCTGAGCAGTACGGTGTCAAAACCCTGTAGACCTTTAACCTTTTCATTACTTATGAATTGCTAAATCACATTTTGGAATAAAATAACTTATACTCGGCATGAAAACCATTTTCTCAAGATAACACTCGAAGAAATGCAAGTTTCAATTGGTAAACTTCTATTTTTGGGATATGGAAGGTATCCCAACGAGAGGTTGCTTTGATCAAGTTTACCTGTCGTTTAGGTATTATACAAAATAATATACGGTTAAATAGGTTTGAACAAATTTTAAGAAATTTTCACATAAACAATAATACTGAAATTGACCGTGAATGTCGTTTGTACAAACTCAGACCAATAATAACCCACATAACTTAAGTTTTCAAGTCACATGGCGGCGAGAGCATGATACCCTATTATGGTAGCATTAAGTTAAACAATTCATACAAGCAAAGCCTACATGATTCGACTTCAAAAATAGAGCACTATGTTCAAGTTTTGGTTATATGATAGCTTTCGAAATGTATATTGGTAATTCGATCACTTATCTACAATTCAAGATACCGGAATAGGGCAATATCCTCTCATAAATTCCAAATCCATAAATAAAAAAATATGTTTAGTTATCTAGAAAGACAATAAAGCGGTACCATGCATAACCAATTATGCACACTTGATGAAAGAATACGTCCCAGGTATTATCGTGACAAGACAGGAAAGATTTCGGTGGTAGAACCAAAAGTTGTAACCAACTAGAATAATGGAATGGGTGGCATGGTGGGATAAAAATGGATGAGACAGTGATTGGATACTGTACCCGTGTTTGTCAAAAAAAATGATGATGGGTAATATTCGTATAATTACTTGGTGTTTCAATAACCCGAACTGGGTTACTTTTGTGAAAAGTGAAGCCAAATGATATTAACCCTTCTAATGGCATTTTACATTTTCAGAGAAATGCTTGCAGTGAACTTGCTCATAATATACGGTTCAGCATCATATCTAGAGAAAAAGTATACAAATGTATAGCGAAAATACAAATTATGATGGAAGAAATAATGTGGACCCGCGTAAGTGTAAATTGTGCAGCAGAAAGCTTAATTTCGTTTGTGTTAAATATGACGTTGGACTTTATCCAAAATATTGTTTTAAACCGTTTCAAATTAAATAATTTAAATTTTATACTACTTTCTTATGAACATATTAGGTATTTTCAGATGCACAGTTAAAACGGACGTACTTTTTTAGAAACAATAAAAATAACTAAGCTATTCTGGCGCACAAACACGTCCCGTTACGCAAGTATGACAGGAACTTAATGAAATATACAGGATCTATGACAATTGCCTTAATGTGACCCGTTGCTCTTCTTGCACAATAACAGAAGCAGTGTTTGTATTTGTTTTAGTTAGAGCTATGGTTGGAGCTCCATGACTGGCTTCTTGGTTGTCTCCTATATTTACACTACCAACACCGATACCTCCGACACGCAGTACTATAAGGAAGAAGTTCCCCACAAGTCTTTTCTAATACAGAATAAAGTATTGCAGATTATTTATTCAGACACTGACAAAATTTCAGGGCAGAAAACTGTTCTTCACGTCTCAACGCCATTGCTCTGTAGTCGAAACGGAGCATGTCCAATTCGATCGCTTGGCACCGATCGCAATCAGAACTGAACCGAATACAATTGTTATTAAGTAATAAACAAGACAGTATACCAACTTTTTAATACAAGGAGGAACTTCTCCGCGAAAATTGTGACAATAAAAAGACTATTGTGTTTCTTTTAGTCTTACGCTTATTGTGGTGTCTATCGAATCTCCTCTCATCCCCTAAAAGGAATGTTATATTATTTGAAGCGCCTTGTACTGAGTTTCAAATTTTATTTTATTAATTAAAGATATGGCGGTCCGGTACATGATATCGTTTACACCCAGTATATCCCGGCGATTCACCGTTTATTTTCATTTCCATTTATGGCGGTCGGTTCGTGATAAATCTGTAAATAAGTCAATAATCCTTCTTGGGACAATGTTGTCCGATTTATTGTAATTTTTTAAATGTAAAGTCACAATCAGCCTCTATCCATGAAATTTCAATGTCTATTTCCTTCTCAGTCGAAATTTTCGAGTTCAATTCTGCTTCAACTAGTATGACATCTCGCCCAGATAATACCTAGTTATGTATGTTCTTTTTTAAATTTTTTAATGTTTACGTCATAAAAGCATGTTCTCAATAATGTTCGAACCCGAGTCTTTGACTTGTCGGGCCAACGTATTAATCCTTCACGCTATTGAGGGCTATAGCAACAGATATCTTCAAGTGACATATTCTTCTTATACTTACATTTATAATTTGCTATTATCAGCTCCTTTTATACGTATTTATTTTTCATAAATCGCGTTATTGAACAAATTTAGTCAGGTATGATTTTTACTCAACATTTTCAATATATTATTAATCTAGAAACTCTTAGTACTTATACCTTATGTTTTATTTTATACCTAACGTATATGTCAAATCTTTATTTTAACATTTTTGCAATTCATTTCCTATCTCTTTTAATGTGTTGATTGTAATGTTGTTGTACAAACGACTTCTTTCGTGTTCCTTCATTTCTCAAATCAGGTAAAGAACTTGTGGTTCATTGTTGTCCGTCAAAAACCCTTTGTATGAAATGAATGGTGACACGACATTATATACATTTCGAGATGTCATAATAGTGGGTATCCCAGAACGTTCACTCCAGCTAATAACTCCGTTATGACAAGAGCAAAAGTTTTGATTTTTGGAAGTTATCCATTACTCGTAAGGGAGTTTACATCTGTAAATAAAAATCTATGTTTTGACGTTTAAGTACGGCGCTGTTAATGTCAAATTTGAAAAGTCAAATAGAAAACCCCATATATTGTCATGTCAATAAAGAGCCTATTTTATTTAAAATGCAACGGTACTAAACTTAAGATATTTTAAATACAAATAACCAAAAAAAGAAATAATTAATAACAAAAACCGTAAAATTTATACACGAAAAAGTAAAATAACTATAGCGCGTGTTCAAACTGTCATCCATTTTGTGTTACACGTGTCTCAAGTCTGGGTAATAAAGTTCTTGTGCATGCTGCAGTTATCATTTCAGGTGTTACTCTTTAATAAGTTAGAATGATTTTGTTTTGCAAGTCTTTTAAATTAACAGGCGGAGTAGTGTATACAAGTTCTTGAAGATAACCTCAAAGAAAGAAGTTCATAGGGGTAAGCTCCGGTGACCGTGCAGGCCAATGTATGGATTTATATCCTCCGATCCAGTGTTCTGGGTAGACCCTGCTTAGATATTCCGTTACCTCTTGTTTGTTGTGAGGAGGAGCATTTTGTTACCACCACAACACTCTTCTTTCGTTGTTGGGTATGTCTTCGACGAAATCAGTCTGCAGAAAATTTAAGTACAGTGCACCAGTCAAAGTACCTTGATAGAAGTACGGACCAACGATACGGTCATTTAGTAAACCACACCAAAAATTACCCCCAAATGTGTTGAAAATGTGTTTCTATTATCCAACGCGGATTTTGGTTCGACGAATAATGGGAATTGTGGCGGTTTACAATTCCATTATTATGAAAACGGCTTGCATCACTCCACCTAATGTTATTTAAAAAAAAAGGATTATCATGAATTTTAGCTAGAATTTCTGCTGTAAATTGTAATCGTATCTTAGAATCTTCAGGCGTAAGACCTCGTACAAGGTGGAACATGATTGAGTGGTACTGATGCTCCTTCAATAGTCTTTATATTGGTGTCTTGCTAATATTTATTGCTGCTGAAACTTGACGGACGGAAGCATGAGGATTCATGTATGCCAAAATATCTATTGAGTTATCTTCACTCAGTACATTGCTTTGACGAACTCTTTGCTGTTTGCCATTAGAAAAAGTACCGCTTCTCAATTTTTCATCGACTTTGGCAAACGTTGGAAAAGGGTGGAGCAGTAAGATTCGGAAATCGTGATTTATACAGAATTTGAGACTCTCTTCCATTTTTATTGCATTCCCCATAAATTAACAACATGTCAACATATTGGTTATACGTAAATAACATTGGTACTTTGCGGCTTAATGACACATAAATAAGTTGATCCAACAATTCCTATTGACTGTCAAATTTAATAAATAAGCAATCCAAGACTGTTATTTTTTTTGTACAATAGACAATTTCCTTTTCTAAAAAAAAGTGTTTTTTTAAAATTATTTCATTCTACATTTTTAGGTTTTACATTAATGAATTGTAAATAAAACAGCATTTTTATTGACATGACGATATACTGGGTGTTCTATTTGACTTTTTAAATTTCATATTGGCAGCACCGAACTTAAAACATCAAAACATAGATTTTTGTTTAGAGATGAAAACTCCCTTACGACTAATGCATAACCTCTAAGAATCAAAATTTTTGCTCTTGTCATAGCTGAGTTATTAGCTGGAGTGAACGTTCTGAGACACCCAATATATTCAAGTACGCATATTTAATGCAGTCAGCTGTTTTTAATCTTTACTTTCAGAAACTAGAAATATTATTTTTGCAATCAAGCAATCTACCGCTTCTGCTGTATTTATTATTTATTAATTAGAAAAACCGACTAACAGGTGAGTGAGGCCACCTTAGTATTAGTAGGAATTGTATCGTTGCAATACTTTTTGCCTAATGATCCCTATTATGAATTTGTGCAATGACACTTTTATGGCGAGAATATGAATTTTTTGTAATTGAAGAATAAACTATAGGATGCTAATAAAAAGAATAAACAGGAGTTGATGCATTTTATCTGAACTTTGTTTATATCATTTGTTTATATCATTATAATCAAGCTGTTTATATCCTACTTGAATTTTTTATTTCATAAACGGCTTTTCCTCAATATTTTCTATTAAGTTTTACATGTTCAGTTAAAATACCAACACTTACGAGTTTATAAATAATTTTAACAGAAATTCTTATACGGAAGGAACATTTTGTGTTATAGCAAATATTTAAGGAATTTTAGTAGGAATGCTCTTTAAATTCAAAGATGGTTTGAGGCTTAGTTATTTAAACCCTAGAATGTTAATATACCCCTATAAACGGAAAATCGCATACCACAAATATTTTTGTATGGAGATATAGGCTTTTGACGACATATATGAATTATTAAAGTTATATTTTACATAATAAAAATTGTAAAATGGCAATTTATTGCATCCTAAAAATAAAGTTTAGAGTAAAATATAAAAGCACGGAAATAAAAATGGGCTTCTATAAGAGAATGTATGCAAGTGTATGTTTCAAGTAATAATTCTATTGAAATTTATTATTTATCATTGCAATAATCCTGTATGATTTAGACATTAAAAACTAATAAAAGACGTACTATTGCGACGTATCGTTTATTATTAGCAGTTTCAGATCAATTATTAAGAGAGGAATACATAAGGGCCTCATAGTGGAAGGAGTCTTTAGAGAAATCTTTTGAGTAGGCTCTCAAATTAATTACCTTAAGAAAATTCTGTTCGGAATCATGTTAAAAGCCTTTCAAACATTCAGATCAAAATTTTCGTACGATAATCAATTACGGAGTCTGCTCAAGAGATTTCCTTAAGAGCCCATCTGTTGTGATATTCCTTTTGCATTTGAAACTGCTAAATTATAGATATTTGGTTATTGCATATCAAAATCAATAGAGTTAAGTACTCTCCTTAAGACGAAAAATTAAACCTCCACTCATTAAGGAATGTTTAGGTTACGGAAAGATAAAAAATTTCATTTTTCAAAATTGTGGGCTGTGAATGTGTTGAAACCATAAAGAAAAGAAATGTATTTATTGTATCATTTGTTATCGTGGTGACAGTTTTAGAGGCTTTTGTGGTTACATATCATCTAGATAGATATTGTTATGAATAAAAGATACAATTGATAATATTTATAATATGTTGAACTACGCATGTCTGTGATTACACAAACAAATGGAATAAAAATGTTGTTTCGCATTAAGTGTCTTGAGGAAATGGATACTGGTAGCTTGCTTTTAAAAATGCAACTCTGTAATTACTCTTTCTAAATTTTTCATTTAAATAACATAGTTAAAATAAACATAAATTCTATGTAATTAAGTCTGGAGTTGTAAGCTAGCAATAATAAATCTAAGGAATTTGTGTTCGTAGAACGACAAAGGGAAGCTAACAAATTTACAGCAACACAATCTCTTTTAAAGCATTTGGGGTTGTTTGTATTATTGCAAGTGCGCTGTGATTTTAAAGACAAGAAACTACTTTACAACTAAATAAATGAATTAATAAAGTAAACGGGTGTAGCAAAATTTATTATCATTGTATAAAACGTTGCACTCTTAGATGTTTTAAGGGTAAACGTAGCAATTTTGAGCGTAAACATCAAATCAATTTACTTTTATTGCAACTACTTCTTTATGTCGAGGTTGTCAGTCTTCTAGTAGATTGGAGGAAATCACTTCGTATGTTTGAGAAAGTTCCCCTAAAAGTAAATAGTTAGGAAGGTGTAAACAGTTCAATAAACAGTTTGTTACGTCCATAATGCCCAGTTTTTCTTTCGTGATAGCTGTCAGCCAAATGTAGGATTTATTTGCAAGAAGTAACAATTTTTGTATAAAATTGAAAGTTGATCGATGTGGAAAACATTCATATATTCGTGAAAGCCTTTCCAAGATATAGATGTAGCCTTCTAACATTGAAATATAATAAAAATATTTTGTAATTATTATATTAAAATGAGGTTATGTGGTCTATGGATCAATATATGAAAAAAGTAAATGAAGAACGTAATTATAAGATTATTTTTGCGTTATTTAAGTCATTAATATTAATATTTATTTAATATACAGTTTTACAATTTCAGAAGGGTTAAGAGTAGCTACAGATACATGCTTAAGTAATGACGCATTTTCTGTAGTTAAAGTGTCTGTTCTATTCTAAGTGCATATTATACACAGGATGTAAACGAAATAGTCGGTAGTACCTTAACTAAAGAACTAGGACGGCACCTAAACTGAAGCTTATTGTTGTTGTATATTCTTGCGCTATCTGTTGTTTTCAATGTGATCTCTTTTATAATGATTATTAAATAAATATTGAATTTATCGTAAAAAAATAGTCAAAAGTGATTTTGAAAAGGATTCGTTCGAATTCTTACGATAACGCAGCAATTTTCAATAAATTAAAAAAATCTTTATAAGATGTAATCTGAACCGTTTAATATCTAAGGTTCTCTATTTTTTACACAAAAATTAAAACAGTTATAATCAATAACAAAAAGATTTATCTCACCAATTTGTTTATGCCGTCGTTAATGTGTCATGTGCTTAGGTGTTTTTCATTTGCTAGTCTACTCTAACATTGAAATGATGTTACAAAAGTACTAAAATTGATCATCAATTATGTGTGACGTATTTATAAAGGAAAAATTACTCATTGTCTCAAAACACCGATACGCAGAAAGAGTGTGTTTGCAATTTTGAACTTTCGGGGAGTGTAATGTGAGATCAAAGTCTCATCTTCTATAATAATTTGGTCCAAAAGATGCTGAATCTGTTTCTTGTATCGTTCAAGATTTATCGAGCACGTTTAGTATTACAGCAGACATCCTTGGAAATCTGTAACGGCACAATCTAATTTCAATGAAAGTAGAAGATTTTATGCGACGACGCGCACCGCGCACACAGCGCTATATATCGTAGAATCGGTGATTTACAATAGGAAACTTTAGATAGTGACCGAGCCTGATATTTGTGATCATTTTTGTTTTTACATGACAGTTCAGTATATCTATGGTGCTTTTCCCAAGTATTAGACATAGGAAAATTAACAGTGGGAAATTATGTGAGCGTCAATTATTGGTGTATCCATATTGACCAATTAAATATTAATTGGCCAGAAATTAAGCACAGATTGGTTAAAATAATATAACATTGCATTATCAAATTTGATTTATATCCTAACAGTTATTAATTCTGAAATTTTACCTTAGTAAAATTATTAGGAATTATCAAATTTTATGAAAAAATGCATTAGTAGTATACATCACTGTTTAATAAATTTATCAAAAGAACTGTGACAAAGTACTAGAATCTTCCTATAAATATTGTTAATTTTATCCAATCAGAAGTATCTATAGCTCAAAGCAGTAGTTGATCCCTTCATAATTTCGCTGTCTGATAAGCTAGGAAACACACTGTAGTATATTAACTAGCTTATATTTATAACTTTTTAGATGAAAATTGGCAGAATATTGGGATTTCTTTTGCCACTACCTATAGATGATATGCATGTTAGCTATTATATTTAATTTGAATATATTCTTGATTAGCAATTAGGCAGTATTGAGCAACTTATTAAAATTACTTTATTACGTACTTGAATTTACGTAATTTTTAGGCTTTAGTAAATGTAACCAAGCTATTTAAAGACTGTGTTATGTACATAATCATTAGGGCGATACTCTTCACTTGAAAACAATGTATTTACTGTATCGACTCTCTTCACCTGTAGGTAAATTTTATGCATTATTTTTAGAATATTTAAAATTGTGGGTCGCACCAAAATGTATTTGAGACCAATGTTTGTACCATTAAGTAACAATATATGAGTTCTTTACATTTATTTAAATCCAAATTAAAAAAAATAATAATATAAAATTTATGCAATCAGGTATCTTACATCTACAATTAGAATTAAAGCTCTACATAAAACCGTTATAAAATAAATCCAGTGACCTTTTTCTGATAGATTCCTTAGAGCATTCTTTCTTCAAATTGTGAACAAGCAGTTGAATGGACTTTGTATACTAAGAGATTTAAACGACAGGTGGTAAAGGTTAAGTTTATATTTAAATTAAATTAATTTACGATAAATGGTTTTAAATTAAATTTAGTCTTTGTTTCGTTATAAAAAATTATATTAGATTTAACACTTTTAAAAACATTCACTTACGTTTTAAATTCTTGATTCGATATTATCTTAGTTTATGGATAATATATCTTCTTTCTGGTTAATTTCCATTTTTCCAAGTCGCAAACTATTATAACACATCTGCTAAATTTGGTAGGAATCTTCAAGCTTTGAACTTTCTTTGTAGTTGCGCGTTTCAAACAAACTCGTTTAAAGCTTTTCCGTTTTTATAAATTCTGAAATTTATAATTTACTTTGGCGTTACTCTTCTGTAAAACACTATGTTTGCTGCGGCTCTGGACAGAGGTAATTTATTTCATGTACTTGAGTAGGATTTTAGCTAGCAAAGTGTTTTTTGGAATTTACATGTTAACATCAACGGATCTTTCTCAAAGATGTCAGAATTTTTTAATTCATCACCATGTTCGACGATATAAGATGAATTTTCTTAACCAATCAAACGTCCTCAATTTAATCATGTTTGGCGGTAGAAAACCATTAAAGAACCGTTACATGACGACGTCCTATTACTGCAACCATCTTTGCTGGATTTTACTGCTTAGATAGCTTAGGTAATTGATACCGTAATTTCGAAGGCGGCTCTTTGATTATTTTATACTTTATTGCAGCCGAAGATCTTTTCTTGTAAAACATTTATTCGTACAAATCATTTTACATTTCTTCAATTTTTAGTTTACTTTTACACTATGGAATTTTATATCGAAACTCGCGATTTTATAACCCTAGACTTTTTAAACCTTGTTATACTTTATTTTACAGTCTTAGAAACTTCGATTTAAACTTAGAAATACTAGAAATACAGCAAGTGAAATCCACCAGGCTACAAATAACCAAAGGGGAAGAAAATCAAACTACAAACAAGGTAGAAAACACAGTTTCAATTAACCGCGAGTGTAAAAACAAAGTCG
>JAHWXV010399462.1:0-12763 GCA_024586415.1 Phrixothrix hirtus | reverse complement strand
ACATACACACACACACACACACACACACACACATACACACACACACACAGACATACACACACACACACACACAGACAGACCAATTTTTAAAAACACATTTTTCGGACTCAGGGTGGTCCAAAACGTGTATTTCCACTAAAATTTTGACATCGAAAATTTTAGACGAAAACAATACTTTCTCTATTCTATATTTCATATAGGTAAGAGAAGGTAGAAATGTGCTGTCAAAAGATAAGAACTTGAAGCAAGTTTTTGTTAGTGTGTGCATTTCTAGAGAATTTCGAACGATTAAATACGTTATATTGTAACCTTTTTACTTTTCAGTGACGTATCCCTTGTTTGTAAAAATTAAATAACTTGAAATTAAATTAAATAAAAATGATATGTAAATAAATATAATAGTTAAGTAAAGAAATACAAAGCCTTGCGAGTAAAAGTAAGTGGAATATACAGAGAATTCTCTAAGAACGTGACAAATAATTAAGAAAAATCATATCATTATTCGACTTAGTCTTCACCGTTTTGGAAGTGCATGGAGACCACGTTTCAAGAAGTATTTTGGTCTGACTTTAGCCACTCGTGCACTGCAGTTTTAACTTTTTCATCACTTCCAAAATGCTTGCCTCCCAGCGCTTCTTTGAGCCATCCGAACACACGGATGTCACTAGAAGTGAGGTCTGCTAAATAAGATGGGTGTATGATGCATTCATGTTTGATATCATTAATAGTCTGAACTGTCAAACGGGCTGTATGCAGTCGAAAGTTATCATGCTGTAACAATTCACCTGAAGTTAGGAACCCTTGTTTGCTCCCGAATGCAGGGCGAAGTTGATTATTAAGCAGATTTGAATAAAAAATACTGGTTGCGGTCACTTTCCTTTCCATTTAACGTTCCAAAATTATTCACTTTGCATTCCAGAGGAGAGTAAGCATGACTTTTCCTCTGATGATTGAGTATGGACTTTTTTTGGTTTCGTCGATAAGCTTATGACGCCATTTTTTGAATGATGTTTTCATTTCTGGTTGGTGATAGTGAACTCAGGTCTCTTCGTCCGTAAAAATTATTTCCACAAATGCACTACCTTCGACTTGGAAACGTCGCCTTTAAATCTTCTACACAACACGTACAGTTTCTCCAGGGATATATACGAATAATCGTACTACGCTGTCATTCTGCAATGAATTTCAATTAGCTTGACACGTTCACTATTCAAAAAGCACATCCAAGATGGCTGCTCTAACACGGTGCATGTTGAAGGAGGGGCTGGTTACTGAAGTTCCTGCCTTCTTCTGGGTTGTAGCATTACTCTGCCATCTATCAGTCATTAGTGAAGGTCATGGAGCATTACTACCACATATCAAGTCAATCATATAACTGTTCGGAATTTTTTGTTCTTTTAAGATTTTCATTTGACATACCCTTGTACAAAATGTTTGCAGATAGCTGTGTATTTAATAACGTGTCTAATTAATAGGAACACCCATGGCAAGTGCTAAACAATAATACAGTAATTTTCATTGCAGAATTAATTTGAATTCGTTTTTGTTTCAAAATTTTGTGGAGAACAGACACAGTCATAAAGAGGCTCTGGTTAATTTCACCAAAGCACGGCAAGTTCTAAATATGAGAATGTTTATCGATTTCACCACCAATTGAGAGTACATGGTTCTACAAAGAAAGCAGGTTCAAATGGTGTTCAAAGAGGACTTCGTAATATTAAGACTGAAATTTCTCAGGATTAGCACCAAGGGAATAAGTTCAGATTTAACTATAAACTGTGAATCAGTTCTCAGTTCTTTACCCATTTCCCCGTTAAAATGTCTTATTTACTATGAGGGTCTACAAAATCAAATTTATTAATTTTGTTTACCAATGAAGCATACTCCCTTGCGATGATTACAAGAGTGAGGAAAGCCCTCGCCAAAAGGTAGTAAAACCACCATTATAGGTTATCTTTAAATGGGTGGACTATGGTTGGTGGTTTTTTAATCGGACTACTTCGCTTGTAAACTCGTTTGAATGGGAAGTGTAGTGAACTTCTTTGCAGAATGAACTTAACGCTGTATTAGAAGATGTACCGTTAAAAACTATTACAAATATGTATTTCATGCACAATGGAGTACACTTTTATTTTTCTCGAATAGTGAAATAGTATGTGAATAGTTAATTTAAATATAGCACGACCAACAAGAAGCGCAGTTCTTAGTTCTTTCGAATTCTAGTTGTGGTAATTCGTGAAACTTGACGTGTACTTCGGGGAAATAAGTAATGAAGATCACTTTGGAACACAATTTTGGAAACTGCTGACAGGTTGCGGATGAAACCAAAAATATTCCAAAAAGCCCCCAATCAATGACTAGAAAGTTGGAGTTGCGTATTTAAGAAGATTTCCGCCAAATTAAACATCTTCTTTAAACGTAAGTCATATCATAAGTAACTCATTATTGCATCCACAATTATCTGCAGGTCATTTCAAAATATGTTTATAGTTAATTAAGCGCAAACCATTGAGATTTAAACTCATGTTTATTTTATTTGGTATCGACTATCATTAATTGCACTTTTTACTTTAACATCCTGTATAAAAGAAATCAAATAACGATAAAATGTGAATGAATTTTATCAAAATGGCAAGTTACGGTGCAGAAATACTGATACACGACTGCAGCAGTCACGGCCTTATTAGTATATTGCAACATAGTTTTTTTAACTGGCAAAGGCAAGAAAGGCACATCATGACTAAGGTTGGCGAATTTAATCATTCGAATCGGACAAAAAATGAAGTGTTGTTGGACGAAATAAATAAGTAACAAATCAAAGCAGTTAAACCATAATTTAAGCATCTAATACTAACCAATTACTAACGAAATAATATAGATATCAAAAGGGGGGCTCTAGCTACAACCTTGTATTTAATTTAAATTAAATGGGATAAAAAATAGTCGTTTAAATTTTGAAGTTAATATATTTTGCAGTGTAAAGTAGTATGTTACATTTCGTGGAATTCACTGTAGTAAGCTTCATCACGTGATTGGAATTGGACTGACTAGTTTAGTGATGTTCTCTATTCAGCATTCATGAAACGAAATCACATTCATATTTTATAAGTTTTATTTCAGTTTATCTGCCAAATTTCAGCTGTATTTACTTCTAGGGATAAAGAGCAGTATCGAATAGTTGGTTGGCTTTAGACCGTTATAGTAAACAAGTGTTTATTCCTGCTAATTTCAGGTAACTAAGTATTCAGTAAAGTTGCTTTGAGTGTTACCAGTTATTATTCCGTCTTTTAAGAACATTAAAGTATGTTTTTAATCTCGCAATTTTGTGAATTTTAATTGCAAAATTTCTGGCTTGGAGCATGATTTTGCTATTTAAAGTATATGATTATTGACCCTACTATATTTTGACAATTAATTTATTGTGGGTTGTTCATGTTCTGCACGCCACAACTCTTCTGAGTAAATTTTTGTTGCTTTGATTAATCTTGAGCATACGCACATACGGTATTTTAAATATAAACTAGATTACAAAATTCAATTGTCAGGCGTTATATTAATTTTATAGACTGGGAAAATTTTTAATTTTAATATTATTTTTTGATACAAGCTTCAAGTGCGAGAATATTGAATAAAATTCCGTAATTAAATTTTAGAGGATTCTTAGATTGTTGTTAACTAATATATGAATTGATCCCTTTGATTTTCATAGAATAGTATAAATTTGCATTTGATTGACATTAATTTTAATAAAATGGGAATACGATTCATATAAAGTTTTAGCTAAGCTATGCGATTTTCCAACAATCATAAAAACATCATGATTGTATTTCGTGTATCTACTGTTATTAAGCGTCATAAACCTTGTGTAAAAGCACGCTGCCTAAGTTAGAATTACGATTTTAACTGTTATTTTCCTTTTTGAAGATCTCGCTTAATTAGTTTTAGCCTCCGAGATCCTGATTATTTACTTCCCACATTTTCGCACACCTATTTTTTCACTATTGTTAATTCACGTGTATCGATATCTAACTGGTTTGAATGCATTTTGATTTTAAACTTTAATTTCCTTGTGATAAATGTAGAAGTCCTTTTGTAGAAAATTATGTTAGGATCATAGAATAACTTGACAAAATTTAATTGAGATCGGAAAAATTGAAGCTGTAGTATCCTATTACAAATAGATGGGAAGGTTTTCTGAATTCGGTGTATCATTGTATATGTTACACTAACAAAAAACAAGAACGCATATGATGATTATTAAGATTATTAAGAAATATTGATATTAAATAGTCATTGTTTCATCATTCCTAATTAATAGAACCTGTATTTAGATGACCGCAGTTAAAATCATTGTATGAGTAGATTCGTATATAAGAACTGATAAAAATTACGTTTTTGATCAAATCTGTTTGATACAGAAAAAAATTATGTATAAAATTTAGCAATAAGGAAGATGCGAGCGACGTAATAAATAATAGAAGTTCTTGACTTGACATTAATATTGATAATTTCTTCCGTCATGTAAGTTTAATGATCATCTCCAAGAAAAATAACCTTTCAATTCGTTTCCATTTATTATACCTTTCGATAACCTATCTTGAAAGAACTAACTTGAAAACGTTAATATCGATCATTGTGAAGTCACTGAAAAACTATGCCGAGGTAGGTTTCACTTTAATTCACTTCCAAGGTGAAGCCGAACCGGACAAACAGTAATATTGAACTTATTTACAGAAAAGAATCTCGGTTATCAACCTACACAATAAATTTGAACTACCAATTTACTAATAAAACTAGATGAAGCAATTAAAACTCGTATTAAACTTCTGTAATTAATTAGAGTGAGTTTTATTTGTATAGGATAACAATGAAATCGTTCCACAACGCAATAAAGTATGGTAATTTCTCGTTTTTGTGATATAAAATGTTGATTGAGTTTATTTGACAAATTTTGATTCTAATTTTGATTTAATTTATGCAAATGTAATAGTTAATATTTACTATTTATATATGTAACAAAAAAAATTTGTGACTAGAAGTACCATTTGCAGCTAGATTGCATTAACATCACAAGAAGGGTAAAAAAGTATAATCCTAAACAGGGTATATCTAAAATATTGTAGATATAATACCCTTGTACTTATGAGATAGAGAAATTATAAGACTTCAACAAAAGTACATAGATAGATAGTATTTTCTGTTTTATATTCCAATTTTTCATTTTTTTATGCATGTTAATGCGAAACACAAAATATTTATAGTATCAAAATAAAATATTATTTTTGTGTAGAAGAATTTTATGTAATCATATAATGTTTTGGGAGTAATCTAAACTAAGAACGCAATCCAAAAAGGTTACATAAAACAGTTTATACAAAGAGTTTATTGCTGTAATAACAACTTGAAGTTTAGGAAAAGCTTTAACAAGATCCGCAAAAACTTTAGTTAATTTAACAACTCCTTTTAAATGTTTTTATTTTGAGCTAGGGTTATTAGGTATATTAAACTTGAATCATTTTTATAAAATCTTTTAACTAAATAAGTGCCACACTTATAAACTCATTTTACTGCATTAACTTTTAAGGCCCAGTAAGTCGTCAATTACGAGGTAGGCGCCATAAACTCTTGGCCTGATATACATAGATAAGATAAACTTGGTAAAATATAACAATCTTTATTTTTCAATATAATTTCCTCTAATTGCAATACATGTATTACAACGATCAATTAATAGTTCTATACCGTTGTAAAAATAATCTAAGTATCTTCCCTCAAAATGTTTTATTACAACTGCTCGCACGACACTATCCTGAAAACGACGTCTCCTAAGGTCTTTTTTAAAATTAGAAAATAAGTAATAATCACTAGGAATTATGTCCGGTGAACATTTCAATTTTTGAAAGCTGCAATCGTGGATAGCAGCTTGTGAAATAGCTGATAGGTGCTTTGTTGTGCAATAATCGAACACCTTTTGTCAATTTTCTCGAAGTTTTGCACGAATGTTGTGCTTTAATTTACTTTTTGTTGGTCGCGACTTTTTAATTGACTTACTTACTTCAATTATTTGGTTAATCGAGAGGTATTTAATTATTTAATTGTTTCTATATTTGGGGTCAATGACCAACTAACTTCGTTAGGGCTGCCTCTTGTGTACAACTTAAATGACACATAAAATGAGTACTGTTATTTACCCTGTTACTTGGCTTACGTATTATTTAAAACCAAGCTTTGCTTTTTCCTTGAACAAATATAATATGTAGGTTTAAGTCTATTAATTAGATCCAAATTCAAATTTATGTTATTTACATAACAAAATAAACCATTAAATATAATAAAACAATAAAAGAAGTATTTGGATTATTTAAAATAAATTATAATCATAGCAGTTAATTTGTGGCTACGATGTTTTACCGTACAAAACAAATTTATACATTTACTGTAACTAAAACATTTGTTGAAATAGATGCAAAGCCGGTTACCTGCATTTTAAATAAAAGAATTAAGAATGACTCGAGCTATTCACCTTTACTTAGATTCTTAATTATTCAATTTCCTTAAATAATAATTGAAAGGCTTCTGAAATTTCACGTTTCGCGTCACTCCCGAATTTGAGTTATTTTATTAATTTGCAAGAAGATTTATTCAATTCCCCCGTTGTTTGTTTCACAGCCTGATTCTTTGTAAATTATTTCTCGGGTTTAGAGCGGACTAATTGGTCCCGGTGTTCACAGGTGTAACTAATTAAATATAACTTGTTACTTCTCTAATATTAATTTAACGATGAACTTGTCAGACCTTTGACTGCATTAACTTTGTTACTTCACTGTAACTTTACGATTTTTCATCAATCCTAGTTAATCAGGAAAAAGATAAATATTGTTGGTTGTTGCAGTTCATATAATCTTTTTACAGTTTGCTTATTCAATACGGTGGTTTTCATTTTGAATTTAAACCAATGAGTTTAAATTTTCTTGTCGATTAGATATACTATGCAGTTCTCACGTTAGTGTACATAAATCGTGTCGTTTAACGAGTAATTAGTATTAAAATTTACTTATGGATGTTTTCGGTAAAGTTGTTAAGTTTCCATGCATATTTTAAATATTGTTTCTATTGAGATGTTCATGCACGATCTTGGCTTTTCACATTTGTTTAGCAAGTCTACCCATTTTTATCCTTTTAACAATTTTTCCTAAAGGGCTATTACTATAAGTTAATTTACATTATTTATATCCAAGATTTTTATATGTACAATTTTATCTATTCCTAGACAAGGTGTGAATTAATATTTTTGTTTTAATATGACATCAACATTATGCAACAAAAATGCATAATATGTTCTGTTGACAGTTGTATTGCGCTCTTTAAAGTCAATGAGTAAAATACTCTCACAATCCCAGAATATTGTGGCCATGACATTTTCCGTTGATTGAACGACTTTCGTTTTTCTGAGACCTGCTGTAACGGTTTGAAAGAAACTAATTCATATTTTAGCAACCGAGATCACTAGTCGTAGCGGGTAGGTTCAGTACGGTGCGGTAGAGGTCGCTGGTACTCCTGAGGCCTTCTGGGAGTGCGCTGGAATCGGTTATCCTAAAGTGAAAAAGCTTAAGTATTAAATAATGCGACTAACGGACGTCATCTCAACTTCTTGTATGAAACGAACTTTTAACTTAAATTCATTTACATTGAATTAATATAAGTAACTTCGGCGGTAATAATAAGATGGATAAAATCTTCAATACATAATTTATTTGTACTAAATAAAATAATAATTCAAAAGAACAGTTTTCAGAAATTTGTGCTTATTTACAAATAATAACCAAACTTAAAACATTCATTAGTTTGAGAGGCGCGTGGCGTCGCTTGTGCTACTTACAGAATACGATCACGGCCCGGAGATTGTTCTGATTTCCTGTCACTTTACATTAGCATAGTTCAGTCTTCGTCAAAGCACGAAGGAGATCGCATCGCAAGCAGGCGAGTTCCCTAGCGTAAGGAATCAGGAGGTCCGGGTAATGACATCTTTCTCCACTCACGACCAATGCCAAACAGACTTTTGCTACTTAGCAACGTTTTTTATAATGTCTTATCTTTACAATCTTCCGGAATTTAATGTAAACACAAATGCACGCGCGAGTTGTTGCAAATCGATTTACGCCTTACTTTTACACTTTAACAGTTTCCATCGGATCGCTGTCATTCCGCCGATTCCCTTTTGAACAGAGAATCATAAAACAGAACCATTGGTTCATCTTCTGTAACAATGAAATCCAACATTCGTTTTGGGTCGCCTCCACACATCGTTAAAGACGAGCGCGCACATTCGACCCAACGTTGAAGTTAGAGAACAGAAATAATATGCGGTACCCATCTTACACTAATGTTATTCATACCCAAATGATCATGGATAATTCAGCGGATACTTGTTCCAGAAATGTTAGACATCACTATTAATTCCTTCACTTTCAAACGGTAATCTTCTAAAAGTATTTCTTCAATAATTTAAATTTTTTGAGGAATTTTTCCCCTAAACGGAAACATCTTGCCTACTTTTTACAGTGAAATATGAAAGATTCGGCGGTATTGGGTCATGTCCGCTGGTGGCATTACAACCCACAAATACACCCAACAAATATGAAAGAGATAAATCACCATAAACGCCGTCTAAAGGTTGTTTAATTTGATTAGGCGTGTGCCCTTCTTTTGTTAAAATTTAATGACCGCGTGGTACTCAATTTTCGTTACCTGAGATATTTTCATGTGCAAGTCACGATGTCTAGCTGGCTACTATGGCTACTACACTTCGACCCGTAATATATCTAACTTTCGCACATGTGCAGTTATAACGTAACGCAGTTTGAACACGCTTGCTATAAGCCTGTCAGGTCGAGAATTTATGGCGCCTACCTTATAGCATTGATAAGATCATTACTCAAACCGCAAGAGGTAGCAAAATTAGATTAACAGCCGAAAGGAACTTAAAGTTGTCACTAATATCATCTGCAGTTTGATTGTTTTAAAGCATCACTTCTTCGTATTTGCTTTAACTGACTTCTAGAAATGTAGCGGCGTTTGACAGGATGTGAGGGTATTTTTAGCTGTATTGAAAAAAGTTCCCAATTTTTGGAAGTTATCTGAAGTAGCGGGTTCTTCTTTCACTTCAAGTATCGTGCTGCGTAGAGAATGCTCAAAGAATGTTGAACTACACTTAGCCCACAAAATATTACGTTATCAGGATCACCTAGTAAACTAAACACTTGTCCATACACTTTTAGTTACTGAATATTTTTATTCAGTTTTCATTTCAAATGAATAAATTCTTGGTAAGACGATAAATTGGGATATTATACATTAAAGAAACAAAGAACATAAATTATTACTTCATATTTCTATGTAGCCATTATTACTTACTAAACATCTTCTCTACCAAGTAACAAGCTATTTCATAGTTTCTGCACAAAAATTTGCTGCATGGGATTTCATTCGGTTCTGCACTGCTATTTTTAATTCCCATTCTTATTGAAACTAAGAAATTGCTTGATGTGAAGGAAGAAATTGAACCCGTTAAGTGCGAGATCTGGATTATTTCGAGAGCGATTAAAAAGTTCTTATTGAAATTTTCGAATTTTTTGGAGAACCAAAATAAATATGCGGGTGCATGTTGTCATGATGGAGAATAATCATTTAGGCCAACCAGCACCGTGAGGTAGATTTTCTCAGTCTGGCACAAGTCTTCGAAATGCTGCACCGTGAATGTCTCAAATTGTATTTCGATGCTGATTGTACCGCCTCCTTACGCCTGATGAGGCCGTTTCTCTATAGCTTAACAGGGCATAGCTCTGACTCCAAAACTACATCGTCGATTCTATATAACATACCTTAGTTTTGAAAATTTATCGTGTTGGTTAATTACATGAAATAAAAGCATACTAAAATAAATCTGGTGTGAGACAATACACGAATTTCTCTTACATACATAGATATAAAAATGTGCAAATGTTCACAAATAATTGAAATATTATTTACGTTTATTTTGAGAACGATAATTGTAATGGCCACCATCCAAGTTACTGGACATGCAAAACCCTGCTTAACTCCAGAGATTTTCTCTGATAACTCGCTTCAACGCATTTTTTCAAGAAAAACTCAATATTCACGTAAAAGGATGTCAAGGACATAAGAACCGTAGCAAGTTTCAAAAAAATTGTTAAAACCGTTTTTGAAAAATCGCAAAAAAATTAAAAATAGCAAGAATAAAGTGGCACTTCCGGTCATTTGTTTTAACTAAATTCTTGCTGTGTCATGTACAGAAGATATAAAACATAAATATAGGTTGTGATTTTCATATAATAATTCCTTTTTGAGGTAGTTGTTCACAACTAATACTCCAAGTACTTCCGGTTACTCGATTTTCAAAAATTTATTGGATAAACCTCTTCCTCAATATAACACTAAATTAAATAGCAAAGAAATATACTGTTTAAAAAAAATCGTTAAAGCCGATTTCAAGAAAACCGTGAAAATTAAGAATTCGGAAAATATCTAAAAACGACAGAAATAAAGTGGCACTTCCGGTTATTCGATTTTAACCAAATTTTTTATTTTGTAGAAAAAGGCGATTATGATTCCAAATATACATTTTCATTGAGTTAGGGCTATTAGATTCATAGTTATTTTATTCAGGGTTAACAGTCAAAGTATTCCCGGTTACTCGATTTATAGAAAATTTTCTGAGTAACCGCCTAGATTATATGAAAGTGTCTTAAATTATTAAGATATACGATGAATTTTAAGAAAATCGATAAAGCCGATTTCGAGAAAATCTCGAAAAACAAAAAATTCGGAAAATTTCTAAGAATGATAGAAATGAGGTGGTACTTCCGGTTATTCTATTTTAACCAAACTCTTGATTTAGCACAATAAGATGATTGTGAGCCTAAATATAAATTTTTATTTAGTTAGGGATTTTAGTTTCATAGCAATTTTACTCAGACTTAACGGCGAAAGTACTTCCAGTTACTCGACTTACGAAAAAATTTGTGAAAAACTGCCTAGATTATATGACAAGGCATTAAGTTTGTAAGAAATATAGTAATTTTAAAAAAAATCGTTATAGCCGATTTCGAAAATATCGCAAAAAACCAAAAAATGACAGAAGTAAAGTGTAACTTCCGGTTTTCCGGTTTTATTGAAATTTTTGCGGACGTGTGCGACGATGGATGGAAACTCCAATATAAAATTTTGTTTTTATAGGGCTTTTGGTTTTTGAGTTATCGTATTAACAGACACACGCACGTGCGCACACCCGCGCGCAAGCACGCACGCACGCAATCACGCACGCACGCACTCACGCACGCGCGCAGCACGCTCGCACACAAACACACCAATTTTCAAAAACGTGATTTTCGTGCTCAGGGGACCCACTAAAATTTCGACATCTAAAGTTTTGGCCGAAAACAATACTTTCTCTTTTACCTATATTTTATATAGGATACGATATTGTAATTAAATCCAATATTATCTGTTTTCCTTTCGTTTTATTTTTATTTGGAAGTTGATGTCAGTTGTTAAGTAGATCTTGTTATAATTGTAATTTTAATAATTTTTTGTGCGAATTTACCTAAACTTGTGGTATTTTAAGAGATTATTTTTCGAAAACGTTAATATATTTGTGGTAAACACCAAAATGCTAAAAATCATTAATTATATTGCTTAGTTTGTAATTTACAAGTAGGTACGTGATACATTCACCTACACAACCTGTTGTTAAAATATCGTTGGCGTTACGAAGGAAATTAGATATAAATAAAAATGTGGCGCCACGTTAAAGGTCTTGTTATACAGTCAAGCCCACGAACGCATGCATTTAACAACAAAAACGCGCGCCGTTATTTAACAAAAATTAATCGCAAGCGTACCTTGAGGCAATACACTGTCAAACCGAGACTGCCGTAGCTACCATTTGCTGTTTTAAATTTATTAATTAACACCTCAAAATCAAAACAGATACAATCGCAATCACGAAGATTTCTTGACGAATAGCGCATTGACCATTTCTTGAGGTTTGCATAGATAACAAATATGGTATTGTGAACACAATACCAAAATGATTCAAAAGATGTCACCACGAAAAATGCGGTCAATCGACCCACACATTAGTGTAGCACAGATTTGAAGCCGACAAGTGAATTATAATTGAATAATTACTTGTATTTAATCTCCTAAAAGTTACTTAAGAATTTATATAAACTTATAACAATTAATAAAGGAAATTAGTTTCGCCATTTGCAAAAAGTGAATATCAACTTAGTATACAGAGTATTGAAAATAGTACAGGTTCTTGTAATAGGCGATAGAAGACATCAATACAAACAAAAAGGTCATATACAACAATAGTGTAAACTCTAACGGTTTTCTTGAGAAAATATTAATAGGAGTCAAAACTTTGTCGCGGCAGAGGTCAACTACTAATGAATAGTTTTATCCACGATTTGTCCAGAATATACAATGTTTCGGTAACGGTAATGATTAAACCATAAATGAATACAATCTATTAGGTGAAATTGTAAATTACACTAAACAGGAAACGTTACAACGCTTAAAGTTTGAGAAACTTGTCATTCATAAACAGGTAAAATATTGTAATAGGAATACCCAAGTATCTACAATGCTATTAGTTAACAACTTCACAAATTGTCGTACATTGATGTTTATTGTTAGAGATTATATATATATATATATATATATATATATATATATA